>APFE030900494.1:0-28147 GCA_000404065.3 Pinus taeda | reverse complement strand
ATTTATCTTGAGAAATGAAAACACAATTTTCACTTTGGTCTACTTCAATTCCAAGAAAATATCTTAAGAAGCCCAAGTTAGTCATTTCAAATTCATTTTTCATGACTGCTTTAAAATCAGCAATGAGAGAAGCATCATTACTAGTAAAAATCAAATCATCTACATAAAACAACAATAATAATCTTACTGTCATTCTCCTTTATGTAGAGTGTGGGTTCACCATCACACTTATCAAACCCATTCTCAATCAGATAAGCATCTATTCTACTGTACCATGCTTTTGGAGCTTGCTTCAGCCCATAAAGAGCCTTCTTTAGTTTGCAAACTTTATGCTCTTGGCCATCAACTTCATATCCTGAAGGTTGTTCAACATAAACCTCTTCTTTTAACACTCCATTTAGGAATGCAGATTTAACATCCATCTGATAAATCTTCCATTTGTATTGTGCTACAATAGACAACATTGTTCTGACTGTTTCCATCCTTGCTACTAGTGCAAAGGTTTCATCATAGTCTCTACCTTGTTGCTGCTTGTAGCCTTTCACAATAAGTCTTGCTTTATGCTTGTCAATCTTGCCTTCAACATTGCTTTTGGTCTTATAGACCCACTTAACTCCGATGGCATCTTCGCTATCAGGGAGGTCCACTAACTCCCATGTTTTACTCTTTTCAATTGCACCAATTTCTTCATTCATTGCTTCAATCCATTTATCTTCATTTACAACATCTTTAAAATGAACTGCGTCATCAACATGACAATACAAAGCGAATAATGAATTTAGACCGGTATTGTTACTTACCTCTCCTTGTTCATAAATCTCATTCAGATTTCTGAATCTTGGTCTTCTTGGTGTGCTTGGAGTTCCATCCAAACTTGAGGGTATTTCTGATCCATGTGGTGTGCTTGAAGAAGCACTTCCTTGACTTCTTAAGGTTGTTCGAATTCCAGATTGTGGTGTGGTTTGTTGAACTTGCTATGGTCGAGGAGGAGCCACTAAGGAAGGATTATTTGCTGCTGTCCCTTCCTCTTCTTCTTCATGAGACACAATTGTCTTCACATTCACTATTTTTTCTAAGCTTCCATCCCAAGCTTCATCTTCAATGAACTGCACATCTCTGCTTACTATCAAGTTCTTAGTGGATGGATTATAGAGTTTGTATGCTTTTGACTCATCACAATAGCCAATAAATACACACTTCTCCCCCTTACTATCAAGCTTTTTCCTTAGCTGATCCGGTACATGTGCATAAGCTACACACCCGAATACTCTCATGTGAGTGACAGTTTGCTTTTGACCACTCCACGCTTCTTCTGGTATTTTGTTCATGACAGCTTTAGTTGGGCATCTATTCAAGATGTAAACTGCGCAAGTGATAGCTTCTGCCCAATACTCATGAGGAAAGTGTTTTGCCTTCAACATACTTCTAATCATGTCAAGAATGGTCCTATTCTTTCTTTCGGCAACACCGTTTTGCTGAGGTGTATACCTTGCGGTAAACTGCTTTTGTATGCCATTTTCTCTGCAAAAACGCAAAAAGTCTTGGGAGATGTATTCTCCTCCTCTATCTGTTCTAATCACTTTGATATAATGCCCACACTACTTCTCAACAAGAGTTTTGAAGTGGCGGAATTTCTCGAACACTTCACTCTCCTGTTTCAGCATATACACTCATGTCTTTCTAGTGTAATCATCAATGAAAGTTAAAACATATCTATTTCCGGCAAATGATGGTATTTGCATCGGTCGACACACATCAGAGTGAACAATTTCCAAGGGTGCTTTTGCCCTTATACTCTTTCCTGATGGAAACCTTTCTTTGTGTTGCTTGCCCAAGATGCAACCTTCACAAAGGTTGTCCGGTTTCTCGATCAACGACAATCCCTTTACCATTATCTTTCTGTGCAACAGATTCAAGCCTCCAAAATTTAGATGTCCAAATCTCAAGTGCCACAACCAATTCCCATCTTTCACTTGTTCCTGAAAGACTTCTTGTGTTACAGCTGCAACAGTTCTTCCTTCCTTCAAATTTGCCCTGAGTTTGAGAGGAAACATTCTATTGCTGGTCATCTGCACCTGTGCAATGATCTTCTTACTTGGAGGTATATCTCTGATTGTACACGTATTATCTTTGAATAACACATTGTAACCTTTGTCAATGAGTTGTCTAATGCTCAAAAGATTACATTTCAGACCAGGTACTTAGTATATCTCTGGCACAATCATCTGTTCTCCATTTCTTTCTCGGATACTTACTCTGCCCTTACCCTTGACAGATATCTAATTATCAGTTCCTGTTGTTACCTCAGATTTCACATCTTCATCCAGATTGGCAAACATCTCAATATTGCCAGTCATGTGATTACTACAATCTGAGTCTAAGAACCAAAAATCTTCTTGTTTGTCTTGTGCAATGTTACATGTTAACAACACATTCTTTGGATTCTTATTTTCTTCATTTGCAAAATTAGCATTCTGCCTACTATTCATGTCATTTTGTTTTTTCCTACATTCATTGGCGTAGTGCCCATATTTCTTACAATAATGACATTGGACTTGGGATTTGTCATGCCTTTGTCCATGAGCTTGTTGTTTGCTTGAGCCTTCATTTGGTTCTGATTGCAGCTCCTTCCGCTTGTGCTTTCAGGATAATATCTGCCTCTATTTTGGTTTCTTCCACGACCTCTGTTATTTACTCTTCCTTGACCTTTTATTTGGCTGAAAGAATCTGAGTTTTGAAGGCTTGCTCAAAAGAGGAATCTGTTCCTCTACTCAGTCTATGTTCATGAGACATAAGAGAAGCACTCAGTTCATCTACCGTGAACTGTGAGAGATCTTTTGTTTCTGCTATTGCTACCACAACAGCTTCAAACCTTGAGGGTACACATCTCAAGATCTTCTCTATGATCCTTCTTTCTTCAAGAATTTCACCATGAGATCTTATCTGGGTTATCAGCCCAATAACCTGAGTGAAGAATGAATCTATTGTATCAGATTTCTTCATGTTGAGTGTTTCAAAGTCTCTCCTCAACATATACAACTTTGTAGTTTTCACCTTCTCCATGCCTTGATAGGCAGTTTTGAGAATTTCCCATACCTCTTTGGATTTTTTTGCTGCTGCAATCCGTGGGAAAAAACTTTCATGTACTAATTGGAAGAGGAAAAAGAGGGCTTTGGCATCCTTCTTCCTATCACTCTTCAACTGGTCTCTTTCTGCTACTGTCAAAGCAGCCAATGCTGTTGCATCTGCAGGTTCATCATAGCCAGTTTCAACCAGCTCCCATATTCCTTGAGAAGCAAACAATGCTTTCATTGTTATGGACTAATAACTATGATTTTTCCCATTAAACTGTGGCAGTTGGGAATTTGTCAAACCTGTTCCAACATCTGCCATCTTAACTCTGTATAGGTAAAGAAGAGATACTGACTGTATAATTAAAAACAAGCAAAAACTTTCTCAGCTGGAAAAAATCTGCTCATTAAGCTTCTTACAGCTCCTACAGTGAAAAACAAACTCTGTTTTTGACTCACTGAGTGCCTAAACCCGCTTTGATACCATGTTGGAAATCTGGGCAAATTCCATAACAAACAGACAAAAAAAAAATGCTTTGTTTTAACACTTTGTTTTTAACACAGAAAACTGAAAAATCGCTTGCTGGAAATGGTGTTTTAGCAAAGTAATTTGGTGTTGCAGCAACGTAGTTTGGTGTTGCAGCAACGTAGTTGGAATTTCTGATAATTCAAAACAAAACTGATAAACAGAACAATACTCTGTTTTGCATAGCGGAAATAATAAAAAAAACGTTTGCAGAATACAGTGTTACAACAACGTGAAACAGGTGTAACAGCAACGCAGTTTCATCAGTTGTTGTTCTAGGTGTTGTAGACACGTAATTTCGTTAGTTGTTGATCTTGGTGTTGCACCAACGTGTTTTGACATCAAGTCACTTTTTGACTTACGGTGTAACAACAACATGCAACGGTTGACGTCAAGTCAATTTTTGACTTACGGTGTAACAACAATGTGCAACGGTTGACGTCAAGTCAATTTTTGACTTACGGTGTAACAACAACGTGCAACGGTGTAACAACAACGTAAAATAACTTGTATCCATAAATAGTAAAACCATATGATACAGTGAACCAATTGATACAAGAGGAACACTTAAGTTCCACAAACCAATTTTCTTTATCTCAAAAAATTGCAGGTTCAACACTGCTGTGCATTTTCAGAAGAGACTCTCTATTGTTCTTCTAACCTTCTCTTAAAAAAACAGAACTGTTGTTCATTACATTTATAGGAAAAAGCATATCTGATTTTAAACAGTAAAATAATCAAAATATCTTCTAACGCTTATCTGCGTATTTAATGCAGCAAGCGGTGATGCCTTTCTCAAGAAAACAAGTTGGCGGTTGCCGCAGAATTCAATTATGTGAATTTAATGCCCATCAATGTGCAAAATATCAAGAGTGACTTTGCGGCATCGAACAACCTGAAATATCTACTGAAATCAGATTTCTGTCCAGCTTTATTGTTGCAGTTGGTAATTAAATTCCAACACTCTGATGCTACGTTGAGCTAGAATAGCTTTGCCCATCACAATGATAGAAACAGGGCAATTTGTGCTTATTACAACAGAATTCCGCGGGCTGGAGGCCAATCCATTGCAGGAGAACGGTGTGAAAATGCCGTTTCGAGAGGGCATTGGCGCGTTAGATGCGTCCACAATATATTATCTACTTGATTTCGTCGTAAAATTCACACATCGTCGTCATTTTTACCTCTAAACATCAAAAGTAGTTCTAAAATCAGTAAATACCATCCGTATTCCAAGACTTTGAAGGGATTAAGAGATATAATAGTAAAATTATGCATACCAGAAAAACAGTCGTTCAGGTAGATTATAGCACCAATCTTTATCGAAATTGTGCCAAAAGCAGCGAAAAATGCACAAATTTCTGGCAAATTTGCAATTAGAAAACTCCACATCGTTAGCGAATTGAGGATAGAGCTCTACGGTTTTCGATTAAGTGTTTTCCTATCAGCAAATTCCACGTTAACCTCCTTGCTGTGTTGAGATGATCCGTTTTTGCATAACACGCCAGGTTCAATGCACAACAAAACTTGGAGGTGTAAAGAAGGCAAGTGAACCGATATTTGGAAAAAGTAGAAGTGCAGTGCATGCTTGCCAGATGTAATGCGCGGGACTTTAAATCAACGGTTGTAATTGGCTCACCTGATCCAACGAAACAGGGTAAAAGTGTTGACAATTGTTGATGCATAGGAAAACTTATCCGCCTAAAAATAAATATTTCTGATATTTCATTTATTTTAATGGACAACCATAATCGATTGGAAGATCAACAATTTTAGATATGTTTATCAGCATGTGCTATATGTAATTTTCATTCTAAATTAATAAAATGTAATATAGGCCACCCATCCAAGATGCTCTTTATCTGCCTGCCCCATTGATAAATATTTGTACGGGCCTTCACGCCTAACAACCATAGTTTCTATCTGATCTACAGGCCTTCAGCTTCTTTGTTTTCAAGTTCCAGATTTGGAACCCATCATATTATACTTACCATGGTTTGGAACGAATTTGCAACACTGCTACACAAAGCCCAACAGCTCGAGAAGCCACCGTTCATCTTTACTGTATTGCTCGCATCTTTTATAGGTCTCGCCACCTTCTTTTATTTCATCAATAACCGTAGAACTAGGGCTTTATGAGGAATCCCGCCCGACACCTTTGGACGGCTTGTGATTGGCGAGACATTAGAATTTCTAGGATGCCAGAGGAAGGGAAGTCCCTAGGATTTCTTTAAAACTCGAACACACAAGTATGGAAACGTGTTCACCACTTCCCTTGTTGGCCACCCAACTGTGGTGCTTTGCAGCCCCGAAGGCAACCGCTTCTTGTTCTCCAACGAGAACAACCTGGTGGTCAATTCATGGCCTTCTTCCGTGGGAAATCGCTTCCCAGATTCTTTAATTATAGCAGTCGGAGACGACAGAAAGAAGTTGTGGAGAATCCTAATGACGTTCCTAGGCCAGCCCCTCAAAATATATATTTTAAGTTAATTCATATTTTAATTTATCATTTTATATTTACATATTTTTATTATGATTATTTTAATCATTTTCTAACTAATCTATATTTATTATTATTATTATATATTAATGAAATAAAAAATTCCATTCGTCAATATTAAGTTATTATTCATTCTATATATATATAAAATCATCATTCATATTTTTGTATCTTTTTTTCCGGATATGAGTTTTATCTTCCCATGCCATTCATTCTCAAAAATAAACATACCAACATAAATTATTATTATTCATACTTTGGAAATTAAGTCCGGAATTTTTTATTTTTTTTTAAAGAATATGAGAATACTCTTTTTCAGTCCATATAAATTATGCTTTTAAATTCACCCAAAATAGTATTATATACATTATATAATTTTAATTATATAAATATATATTTGTAGGAATTTTATGGAACATATATAGATATAATATTTCACATTATTATATCAAAAGTTTTAGAGTGTTTTTACTATAAATATTACGTATATGTTTAAGATTTAATAATAAAAAATATTTTTATTTTTACTTTTATTTTTAATAAAAAATTGTGATAAAATTTATTATGTTATTTACATTTTATAAATAAAGATTTATCATTACTTTCATTATTAATTTTTTTAATCACGTAATTGACTTTTAACTCTAAGACTTGAATGCTTTCCAATTATGTTACAATATTTGTAATTTAAACATGAAATGATAACTAATATTCACATCAAAAGATTATATATGATTTATTTTCATGAGTATTTATAAAAAAATATATGTTTACAAAACTAGCATCTATATCTTTCATTATTGTATGTATTAGCTCTTTCTTTTTACTTTTTGGATTAATTTAATCTCTCTCTCTCTCTCTCTCTTATCTATATATATATATATATATTATATATATATAATATTTTATCACGAGAATCAATGGAGGTGATGCTTGTCACATAGGAGACTTGATTACATTGAAGGATTTTTTTAAAGGGGCTCTCCTTCCACATGTCTTTTGTGGTATGTACTATGTACAATAGGATTTAATGTAAAGAGGAGGCACCTCTAGCTTCAATATCTCCAGATATCTAACCACAACCATTTTTAGGATTTCCTCCACCATTACTAAAGGTAGGTGCACCTCCTTGTCTATCTGGAAAAATAAAAATAGCCATAAATACCTTTAACCATGCACTGAAAAGAAGAGTGAACACCCGCTCTCATAGTTCATGGGGAAAAACTAACAAGTGCCATCTTTTATAAAACAAAATTCTAGCAAAAAAAAATTGAGAGAAACATGAAGATTACCATTAAAAACTCAAACTATTGTTCAAAATTTAACTTAGTAGTCAAAGAAGCAATATTTGCTATTTGCATCAATGACATGGAAAAGGTTCAACAACATGCTCTCATTGGCTATCTAGAAGCTCACAATCAATTCACATACACTGTGTCCTTCACTCCTTTCCCATTTCAAACATGTTAAACATCACTCAAATTTTTATTGTGAAACATGAAGGAACTCTAATCAACCCTAATAATGAATTTTGAATTTAGGGTTCATAGGGTTTGTGGATAATTATACTTAGCTTGAATATGCAACCTTATCATTAATAAAAAATTGGTTGGATTCTACAATTGATGCCATGTCTAGGGTTTACAAAAGGCTTAAGTCACTTAATGTTGTAGATTGTAGGGATTTGTCTGATGATATTTTGGAATCTCTTAAATACATAAAATTATCCAATGATTTATCTTGAAGGTGTTTTCGCATTCAATGCCCTTGGGTTGTAAAAAATAGATATGAATTGTCTAACACTTGTGATGTTCTCATTGAACTTATAATTGCATTGGCATTACCTTAGCCCCAAAATCTCATAGCTACATGTTGACGGTGTTCGACCCGCCAACATGTCAGGGGATCTCCCCAGTAAGAAGTCTCAATTAGAATTCAAACGGTTTCGTGTAGGAGTCCCAACAGTGGGTTGTATGGTAATGCCTTGACTGCGATTTTACATAGAAGTAAGTAAGATAACTTTGTTGGTAGCAAGGGTGTGATAGCTGTAGTGAGCCAAGGAAGGTGCATGAGAGGTTCTAACACACGAGGGTTGAGATGAGTTCACCCCTTGGAAACCTGTGATAGCAAGTAGTTGAGAAGGGAACACACGAGCAAAGATACATCACAACATGGAAGGCAAGTTAGCAAGAAATCCAAAGTGATGGTTAAACCAATAACATGTTTAAGAAAGAGTCATACATACATAGATACACAGATAGTTATACATGCAGGCGTAAGAAAACAAATACATATATCATTTAGAGTAAACTAGGTAGCATAGAATACAATACAACATATGCATGAAAAATGTTGGCTCTTGTTATATTAAGAAGTGTAAGTTCTAGTCATATAATACATCCATGTCCAATCACTAGTTTCGATAACGGAATGTTACAGCCACAACCACCTGCTCCTCCAAAGGGATGTACAAGCTCTGCGTAGTGGAGAAGCCAAGGATCGTTACAATACTATCCAAGCTCTCTCCAAGATAGGCTTATCAGAAGCTTGGATGACCAAAAGCCTATACAATGAGTTATGTGGGACTATTTATAGCAAAGGGTGGGGTGACCCTTCACATTCCCCTTTGTGACAGTTCAACTACCCTCATGACTCTTCATCTACTCTATGACTATTACATCCAACTATCGACACTTTACTTACACTTGACATGACGTTATTACAATGCACATGTACCCATGTAAGAGAAATGGCTTGAGCAAGCCATGCTAGACATCACTGTGACTTAGACAACCATGGAAGTCCAACTCCTCAACATCCTTGCGTTGATCCTCAGTAACATACTAATGCCAAGATCGGTATTGTGATGGTGTCCGTGTGCTCCAAGGTGACATCTTTCTAGAACTTGACTCTTGCCTCCATAGCATCTAGGCACACTACTCGGGCTCCTTTGTCCAACTCGTGTGCAAGCATGTGCATCATTGTCGTCAATGTAGATAGACCAGTAACATACTTGTGCATGATGTCTCCACTAATGGGCAAGTCTAGGTTGGTGGAAATGCGCATCAACTCATCGAAGTACGAGTCAAGGTGTAGTCGGACATGTGCCTTTGTCTTCACCTGGGTGAGATTCCTAATAGATGGGATCAAATGTGCGCACACCACAACATCCATACTCTTGAACACACATCAATAGGAAGCCTGTATATTAATGATGAGCTGTGGGAGCTCTTCATAGTTCTAGATCTAACTCCAGATACGTGCAATCAACTCGAATGCGATGGCCTTCATCATATTAGGCAAGTGAAGCGGGGCTCCCTTGTATCTCATCGTCCGTGTTTACATGTAATCAACAACAACATGTAAGTTCATCAAGATAAGTCCTCTTCTAGAACATTGTTGCTGCTATCCGTTGAGTTGGATGACTTCCTTATGGATTGCCAAACTTGGAGTACAATGCTCACATGATTGTTTCAAGGGACAATACTTCATCTAGTATTGCCTTATTCAGATCAACTCGGGTGGATGTTGTGACCAACTCTCCTCCTTGCTTGGTTGTCTGAAGTTCTTTAGCCATTTTCTCATTCTCAGCTATCAGAAAGAGAGCACTTGAACTAGTGGTTTTGGCATACACTCTAGTTGCATTGACCAAGGCTTCCGGATGTTTGCACATGTTAGACATGATCACTCGTTCCTTAACTTGCATAGGAGATGTATGATCATCTAGAGTCGACACTCTACGAGACTTCACAACTCTATGTTGAGACTCATCAAATGAGATGTTGTGTATCTCTCCTTCTGGTTGATCTATAAGGATCTCAGTGCCTCCTTGGTCGCTTGAGACTTTCTCATCATCTGGATGCGGTGAAGCAGGTAAGTCAACGTTTTGGTGATAAGGCATAAGGTCGATGTCCTCTTCCGATTCGCATTTCTCCATAACCATATCCAACTACTAAAGTGCTTGCTCTATGTCATGAGCAATGTCCTACTCCTGTGATAGTTCACCCTACCTACCTGATGCTAGTTGTTCTGAGGAATCCACTACCTGTATGGGCGTTATTTCATCTATTTACACATGTTGCACCCCATGATGTACTTGTTACTGTTGTGCTTCCCTCTCCTGCTTGCGCAACTCTTATTCCTTCCAGAGTTTCTCCTTTATCTTGTGCAACTCCTTCTCTGCTTCATGCATCCTTCTCTTCTCCCTTCTGCATTTGCGTGATTCGCTTGTCGCGTTGATGCCTCTTCACTTCTATAGCCATAAATGCTTTCTCGACCAATGGATCAGCTCAGAACTTGCAACTTTTCTCTTCCTCCATGTGATCGAAAATCTTAATCTTGCCCTTGTCGTGCACTCATATGCTTGCCTCTGCTGCTACTACTTATAACCCAATCTGCAACGAAAGAGCAGGGGAAGGTGCCTTCTTCTTCCGTGAAGTCTAGCTGTCAATCCTATCGAGATGTCATATGCTACTTCTTGCATGAGGAGTATGTCCAAGGAAAGCTTCGGTAGAACATGCGTAGGCTTCTTCGAGCTGAACATTCGTATTAAGGTGTCAAACAGTGAAGCATACTAATCAACAATGTCTATCAGTGCCTCCATTGCTTCCTTTGACATGCAGGGTGGATCCTGTTCGAATATCATCTTGCAAACTGGGGTCACAAAATGATTGAACAGTTGTGTGATTACTCCTATGAAGTTGCATTCAGACAACAACTTATAATATGTGTTCATAACAGCATTCGCCGGCGGCCATGCCCATTCCAAGCCTGAGAACTCTTGTCGGTCATAAATTGTATCTTAGCTATAGGCGGACATGTAGATCTCTGCTTTCATACCTCCAGGTGACTGTCGAGCCTTCGTTACCTATTCCTTCAGCTGATGAGCCAACATGCCAGACTAGTTACATGGCTTACCCTCTTTGGTTAGTTGGTCCAACGTGATAACCCAACTCTTGGCCATATAGTCAGCATGAAAATATGACCAAATATTGATACGTCTTTCGCATTATATTCGTCTTGTAGATCTAGTTGGGTGTCCTCTTGAATCTAGTCGGCTCCTTTACCTAGTTCTTTAGAATGTCTTTGGAGTTGGCAATGCTACTGGGTAAGCTGAAAGCAGTCTCCATGATAGTCACAGGCTTTGACATATGATACATCTCATCATAATACTGTGCCCATAAGGCTGCAAGCTTCAACCCCCTAATTCAACCCCCTAGTTGATCTTAGAACTCATAGACTTAAACCTACAAAAATTATCTTCAAAAGTGCTCCAATGGCTCTGAAACCTATTCCATTGGCTTCAGAATGCCCAAAAATTCCAAAGAAACCTCTTTCTAAGCTCAATTTGGATAAACATTGAGGAATTTATGAGCTCCCCTAGCTCTTGCACCATTCGCTCTACAAATTCCCCTAAATCCACCCCGAGTTGTCCTAATTAGGTACCAATTTGTGGGATTCTAGGCGAATTTGTAAGCGCGTTAATTTGTCCAGTAATTTCTTAAACCCGAAAGGTTTGGTTATGTTGGGTTGCATGGGACCGCAATTCGGGCTCTTAACTCCCGCCCCCGCCCAATCCGCCAACCACCAAGTAACCGTGCAATGTTGGACTGGTAACATGCAGAAATATCAGACAGTCGCATTAAATTTTAATGTTGGTAGTTTACAAACTCCACGTAACAACTTTGCGGGCAACTTAATTCCAGTTTGGTCACATGTTCCAGTAAGGGTTGTAATCGTGATTAAGGTTAGTGAGGGGGCGCACGTGGCTAGCCTCCTGCCCGTGGTCCCGCCCCTAGCCCCTAGGGTGAAGTGACTAGAGCTAAGGCTAGACCTCGACCCCACTCCCAATGTCGAAACCATATTACAACAAAACCATGTGAAAACCATAGTATAATAAGAAACATTGCGTAGTGGGTTTGGTGAAGTAATTTAGTTGTCTATTGTGAGGTCGTGGGTTCGAGCCTGCCCGCCATTCTTTAGACCTTACTATAAATATTGGTGGCCCTTAGGCTACGTGGCAGTACCTAGCTGTGCCACATGGCAACATGTGATTGGCCACCACCAAAAACCAAAAAACCACTGCCAACTCGAACCAATAGAATCGTGCCACTTGGAACCCTATCATTTGTTGGAGGATCCTAGTCATCGATCCACACAATTTCCATGTCAGTTACCGAGTCATCTGCCATGTCAGCAGTACAAACTATTGACTGTGCGATGCTACACATTTTTGCAAAATTCGCTTGTCTAGGAAAATGAACAAAACTCATTTCTTGGTGTCGGTTTCGTGTGAAATGAGTTGCGCCGGATTCTGGATGACGAGAAATATGTGGTCATTCAGGTTCCACCTTGATCTGACAAATTTGAATTTTGAGAAATTTTTGAGCTCTGAATCATTCTTCCCCACTAGAAGCTTTTGGACCCTAAAAGCTCATTTTCATTTTTTCAACAGTTGAGGGTATAGTTCCCTCACCTTTCCAATCTTGATTCGTTTGGCCTTGGAACTTTTCAAGTTGATCTTGAATTGTTTGATGTACCAATTGGATTTTCTTAATGAACTTCTTTGCTTTGTCTATGTCGCTATGGCCATCAATAGCAATATCCTTCCCAAGAATGAAATCCAATGTCGATCTTTTGAAAAATCCTTACCAAGGATAAAATCCAAAAGGGATTTGGTAAATACCCCAAAAAAGCTTCACATGGAAATACTTGTATAAATGAGTGCTCGAAACCTTTGTAACATACAAAATGCGTTACAAATACTCATCCCAAAGTTTAGGATGCTTACTAAAATATCCACAAATGGAGATGCATCTTACAATATGGAATAAATTTGACTCCTAAATTCCCATACAATTTGACTCATTATGAAGCCAAGATAGCATATCAATGCCAAAGAAAACATTGTTGCATATACAAACATCATTTTTATAAAATGCCCAACCATGTTAGGGAATTTTCTTTATGCATTTCACTTCCTTCTGGAACTACTTCTGAAATGGTTATGGATTTCCTTGCACATTCCTCTACCTTCTTCTTAGGTGATTCCATTACCTATTTTTCCTTCTTTGGATGAAGATGTGGATGCAACTTCCAACACTTTTCAATCCAATCCCCACTTATGTTGCAATGAGTACAAATGTTTTTGTGAGCTTTTCATGGCACAAATGTCTTTAAACTTGGATGATAATTTCCCCTCTTGGTCTCAATTCCAATTGACATATTCACCTTATTGACCAATGCTTTCCTTTTGTGGGACTTAACTACACAATGGTTAGGTGCATGAAAAAGAGTGCACGGAAAAACATTCTGTTATCCAAATCATCATGTTGTTTGTAATCGTTAAAATCCTTTGAAGAATTAGAGTGCTTATACCTATTATGGTTTTCCTTTTGCTTATGATCCTAGCGAGGAGAACTTGAATGGCGAGAAGAACTTGTCTTAGTCTCTTCTTCAACTTGCTCATCTCTCTTTCAAGAAGTCTTTCATTTCATGTCCTCCTTTTGCTTTAGAAACCAAGCTGGAACCAATTCTAGATGCAAATCCCAACAATTTTCCTCCTCATCTCCTCTCTTATGACAAAAATAATAAGGTACCTAAGAACTATCAGTGGAAGACCATTCTTCCTTTTCAACATAGCCCAAACCTTCATATTGAGGTCTCTCCTTTGCCTCAATTGGATGGATAATGCCTTGATTGTTCACTCCAAGGCCTTCTCCCTTGTAACTCATCTTGGACAAGAGCATTGTTCCTATGCCTTTGCTATGCTTCTCAAAGTTGCAAAAGAGCTTAAATCAACATTTTCATGTAAAGAAACTGTGTGTAAATTCTTACCATTTTCCCCACCTTTTTTACTGAGGGAAAAAGATGCTCTTGAACTCTTTCCTAATTCTTGAGGTGTCTTCTTGGACTCCTGGTCTTTCTTCTTTCAGCTCCTTGGACTTTGGTGCGGATAGAACCTCAACCTCAACATCATGTGGACATAAGGTGCAGATTTGGCCATCTTCCTTCTTTGTGGGATTTTCTGCATTAGCCTCTTGTGGGCACTCATCGAACAATTCTTCCTTCTTCTCTCCTCTAGATGAAGTAGTGGAGGATGCTTCAAGGAAACCTCCTTGTGTCCCTAGTACATAGGAGGTGTCCTCCATTTGATAAGAACCATAGGTTGCATTCTTGTTATGTCCACAAGATTTCTTAGTATTGGAGGGACTCTTTGCTCCTTTGGTAGAACAAATTTCATCAGTTTGTTCTTCCACAACATTCTACAACATAAGGCGCATATTTTTCTTCTCTTCCTCAGCAGCATCAAGTAGTCTTTTGAGCTCCATGTTCTCTTGCTGGAGAAAGGTAATAATGTCCTTCGAATCTTAGAGACTATCATACTTTGAACTCATGGCCATGCGTATTGAATGTTCAATGACAATTTGATGTAGAACTAGTGGTGGAGATTGAGGAAGTTTTTATCTGCAATCCAAACGTTCTCCTCTCTTGAGCTTCAAACTTGTAAGATTCACATTCACTTGCAAATAGTTAAATCCTTCTTGCACAAAGAAAACCTAGTTCTTTGATACCAACTTGATATGAGTGAGAAAGTTAGTGTTTGTTGTGCTAAATTCCAATTCATAATAATAAATAAAGTGCTTGAGGATTATGAGGTAAATTCCAAGTTTTACATGGGGTTTTTCTTATGTGTGTTTTATGTAAATTTCAAGAGAAAATTAATATAAGTAAAATAATGAACAACAAAATAACATTAATACACTCAACAATTGATGAAGGAGTTCATCCCTCTTGGGCTACATCTCCTTGGTCTAGCCTCCAATGGCTTGGCCCAATCTCATTATGCTCAAAATACTTTAGTGATAAAGAGTACATAAAGTGTGCTGACCAAAAGCGCGACTAGTTTCCTCTTTAAAGAAACATTCTTCTGCAAAGAACTCCCACTCTAAAGACATGAAAACCTACATTTAGTCATGAAAGAATCAACAAGAAAAGGGTTCTCAAATCAAGACCCCATACTCCATCTGGCACTCAGCATAACAAGTACAACAATTCACTTGAAATACTAAAAGAGAGCTTTCCTCAAAGACACAATGAGGAAAGAGAAACATGAGCTACACCATAGATGTCTCAGCTATTGTAGAAAACATATGAAGGTTGGAAAATCCCTATAAGGTCCTCTGCATTATCAAAATACTTCAAAAATTGATTCAACCCCTTGGTTGATCATAGCACCCATAGACTTAAACCTACCAAAAAGTCTCTTCATAAGTGCTCCAATGGCTCTAAAACCTGTTCAATTGGCTTTAGAATGCCCAAAATGCCTAAGAAGCCTCTTTTTGAGCTCAATTTGGATAAAAACTGAAGAAGTTATGAGCTTCCCTAACTCTTACACTATTCACTCTACAAATTCCCCCAAATTCGGCACCAGTCCTACAAATCCACCACAAATTGCGTTAACTGGGCACCAAATTTGCTTTATTCCATGCAAATTTGTAGGCACGTTAATCCATCTAGTAAGCCCTTAACCCAAAAAATTTAGTTACACTGGGGAACGTGGGACCAGGGGTCGGGATCTTAACTCCCGACCCTGCCTAATCTACTAAGCACCAACTAACTGAGTAGCATTAGAGTGGTCACATGCGGAAAGATCAGGCTATCACATTAATTGTTAATGTTGGCGATTTACAAAATCCGCATAACAACTTCGTGAGCGACTTAATTCTAGTGTGGTCACGTGTTTCGGTAATGGTTGTAATCGCAGTTAAGGTTAGTGGAGGGGGCGCCAGGCTAGCCTCTTGCTTGTAGTCCCGCCCCTAGCCCCTAGGGTGCGGTGACTGGGGCAAGGGCTAGACCTTGGCTCCCACCCCCAATGTTGAAACCATATTACAACAAAACCATGTGAAACCCATAGTATAATAAGAAACATGCATATTCGGTTTGGTGAAGTCATTCGGTTGTTTGCCGTGAGGTGATTTGTTCGACCCCACCCGCCGTTGTTTGGAAATTGCCATAAATTTTGGTGACACTCGGGATGCCACGTCGAGGCCCCTAGTTGTGCAACATGGCAGCCTATGATTCGCCACCAACAAAAAAATAATAAAACACTACCGACTCAGACCAATATAACCATGCCAATTGGCACCCTTTCATTTTTCAGATGAGCCCAGTCATCGATACAATCAACTGCCACATCAGTTACCTAGTCAACTGCCACATCGACAGTACTTACTACTGACTGTGCGATGTTGCACATTTTTGTAAAATTCGCCTGTTTAGGAAAACGAACAAAACTCGTTTCTAGGAGCATATGGTGTCTATTTCTGTTGAAATATGGAAACAACAATATTCCAATTTAATTTGTCCTTGAATAAAATTATGAATCAAAATCGAATTTAGTCTTAACAACTATTTGGAAATAATTAATTAATTTATTTTAAATTAATTAGTTGGAGAATTTCATGTTAGAAGTCTTTCTGAAGTCATGCAAGAGTTATCCATTAAATTAAGGAGATAAGGTTGAGATATATTATAGTTTTAATTAGTTAACTCAATTTACTGAGTTAAATCCAGTTAAATTAGTTCCAAACTATTTGAGGAACTAATAGTGAGTTAACAACCAGTTGATGCATTAATTCACTCAACTAGTGCTATTCCAGTTCACTGAAGATTCCCTTATCAGAAACTCATACATGTCTATTTTCAGAAAGACCCAATTGAGATTAATGTTCAAGGATAGTGTACTATTAGTTGCATGTGTTTTCTCATGGAGAAAACTCATGCATGTAGTCAAGGGTTCATCCTTGAGGATTTCGCAGTTTTTAAGGCTTGGTTTTCCACTTGCTAATAGGAAAATCATCCACAAGGAAATAGGAGCTTGGAGGGAAGAGAGGAAGGCTAGAGAGAAGCCAAGATTTCCTATGAGGATCTTTGAGGATTGTATTGAGAGCTGGCTCGCTGTGACAGCTAAGGCTTTGTATAATTCCTATGTATTTCCACCATGTATGATAATACAATAGTGTGGGGTTTTTAACTGAGGATTTCCCCAAAATTATTTTCATGTGTATTGTTCATTGATTCTTCTTCTTCTGGTTATATTTTTTAGCTCGATCTTTAAGCTTCCACAAATTGATAGTAGAAGCAGGTTATAGTATTCTTCTTTGATTTATATTGCATTATCAGGTTAACCTATCACAAATTTTCTACATGGTATCGGAGCTGTGAACAATATACTAAGAAGAGAATTCGAAGTTTGAAGTTCGAGGTTGCAAGTGCAAATTGAATTCGTATCATACTTCAAGGTTGGCCAGTGGTGTTCTATGGCTTGAGACTCGAGCACACCTTGGAAGGTAGCTCAAATTACATAGGATGGAAAGATAGAATGGAGGATTTATTAGAAGACAATGGCTTGAAGGAATTCATTGATCAAGAAATCCCAAAGCTAGCTTCAACTAATGCACAAGAGTTGGCTGAGTGGAAGAAGTGTGTGGCGAAGGTGAGATGGATCATCCTTGAAGGAGTTCGAGATCATATTGTCTCAAGTCTCCATGGGAAGGATACTCCATTTTCAATGTGGAAGACATTGAAGGACCTCTACCAGAATAGTAGCGACCAGAGGAAATTGGCGCTCAAGGATAAGCTTCGAAGAATCAAGATGGAGAAGGGAAATATTATTTCCACATATCTGAACAAGCTCACCACCTGTAAAGATGAGCTTGGCAGTGTGGGAATAACTACTGCTGATGATGATATGGTGAGCCTTGCTCTCCTTCGCCTTCCAAAGAGTTGGAATAGCTACCAGGACTCTATGAATGGAAGGGAGAAACTATCGGATTAGGAACAACTGTGGTTGGATCTTATGCATGAGGAGATTGGGAGGAGCACATGAGATGGTTCTTCATCTAAGAATGATGATGAAGAAAATCTGGGCTTAGTAAGTAAGGCAAGGAATGGGAAGGGGAAGGCTTCCCATTTCAAATCGAATTCTTCTCATGGAGGGAAGAAGGGTCACATGTCTAAAGTAAGATGCTTTAATTGTCACAAGATGGGACATTATGCAACTAATTTCCCATCGAAGAATTCCAAGAAGGGATCCTCGGAAGGATCGGAAGCCGAGGCATTAGCCTCTCAGTTCAAAATGGACTTTACCCTCAACGATGGTGGGTTATGTCCGATATCTTGACAATGGAGCCTCATTCCACATGACCGGTGATAAAAATTTATTCAGTGCCTTGGAGGAGAAAGACCTCAAGATGCATATAGAGATGGGTGATGATGGAAGTTATAATGTTTTAGGAATGGACACAGTTGCTTTTCAAAGGGACCATGGAGCTCCTCTCACCTTAACAGATGTGATGTATGTGCCTGGACTAAAGAAGAACTTGGTATCGGTCATGATATTGGACGACAAAGGCTACGATGTTGTCTTCAGTAAAGGAAAGGTGTTCCTAAGACAAATAGCCATGGGTCAGACCAAGAGGATAGGGATTCGGGTGAAGAATCTCTATAAACTAGTGGTAGATAATTGTGCAGCATTGAGTACAAAAGCAGAATTGGTGCAAATCCAAGACATTGGTGAGTTGTGGCACAGGTGGTTGGGCCATTTGCATCATGGGGCTTTAAAGATGTTGTAGCAGATATCTACAAGACTTCCCAAAGGTAAACTTGAGCAAGTTGACACATGCAAAGGTTGTACCTTGGGAAATTACACCAAATCTTCCTTTCATGATCGAGACAGTCGAGCAGAGGCTATCTTAGAGCAATTTCATACTGATTTGTGTGCCCATTCTCGACGACATCCACAACAAAGCAAAGGTATTATGTGATTTTCAATAATGATTATTCTCGTAAATGCTGGATTTATTTCATGTAGAAGAAGGACCAAAATTTCACAAAGTTTTGTGAGTTCAAAGCTTTGGTCGAGGAAGAGTCAGGAAAGAAGATCAAGGCCTTGAGAAGTGACAACGGTGGAGAATATGTCTCTCAAGAGTTTAATGACTTTTGTGCAGCGGAAGGAATTAAATGAGAGTTGACGGCACCTCATAACCCAAAATAAAATGGCGTGGGCGAGAGGAAGAAAAAAATTATTGTAGGGGCAACACGGGAAATGTTGCATGACCAACGCCTACCACTTCTCTTGTGGGTTGAGGCATGCAACACAATGGTCTATTTGCATAATAGAAGCCCGCATCACATACTTGGGATGAAGACACCAGAGGAAGCTTTCTCCGGTAAGAGACCAAATGTGGGTCACTTAGGATCTTTGGCTCATTAATATATTGCCATGTGACAAAGGATGCACGGAAGAAACTTGAGTCGACAAGAGAGTTTGGGATATTTTTGAGGTACACTAATACACCTCACAACTATCGGGTGTACTTGCCTACCAATCAGAGGACAATGGTTTGTAGAGATCTCAAGTTTGATGAGTAGAAGGCCATGCGAGTTTCCCTTGAGAGGGAGCTCCAACTACAGGTTGTGGAAGAATTGTTGGTTCCTAAGGAGGAGGAGCCTCAGATTGATGCGGATCAGCCGCATGCAGAGGTTTCAGGAATGGAGACATCTACTCAAGTAGAGTCTTCCAGAGATGGACGGAAACACATAAGAGAAGCTGGCATTTTGTTGGAGGATGTGAGAGAGAATGTGGGAGCACCATCTTCTCAGCACAAATAGAGGAGGTCACCTGAGAGGTACACTGGATACATGGCCCTTGATGGGGAATGTGTTAAGACCGAGCCATCTTCCTTTGAGGAAGCAGTGAATTAGCCGATTTGGGTTGAATCCGGGTGAGAAAGTGATTGTGGACCCTATGCCTAACCCTGTCAATGGACTGCCCATCAAACTCGTCCCACACCAATAAGTGAGGGCTTCCCTTTAGTGTAAATATACCTGTCCATCGTAGCTTCAATTTTGTAGTCTTCTTTATTCCATATTGATCATCCATTGTATTGCTCTATGTAGATGACTATCATATTAATGTCGTCAGATTAGCAATATGTAGAGTCCAAATCTGACATATAAATGGTTGTAGTTTATTTATTGTCTCAGATATTATGGCTATCTTGTGAACTTAAATAAGATTAAGAAATATATATTTTGAGTTGATTCATATTTTAATTTATAATTTTATATTTACATATTTTTATTATGATTTATTTAGTCATTAACAAACTAATGTATATTTATTATTATTATATAATAAAAAAAGAAATATCATTACTCAATATTAAGTTATTATTCATTTTATATATATAATCATCATTCATATATGTATCATTTTTCAATTGATTTATTTTGGATATGAGTTTTATCTTCCCATGCCATTCACCCTCGCAAATAAGCATACAAATATAAATTATTATCAGTACTTGGAAATTAAGTCTCTATAAAGGTCTTTTGCTGTATAAATATTAGAATACTATTTTTTACTCCATATAAATTATGTTTTTAAATTTTCCCCAAAAGTAGCAAAAATATATAGTATAAATATTAGAATACTATTTTTCACTCCATATAAATTATGTTTTTAAATTTTCTCCCAAATTAGCAAATATATATATATTATATTGAGTATTTTTATTATAATATTAGGTGTATGTTTCAAGATTTAATAATAAAAAGGTTTGTTTTTTAATTTTTAATTTTTAATAAAATTTGTGATTAAAATTTATTAATTTATTTTGTTACTTTTTAAATTTGAGGATTTGTTATTATTTCATTATCAATTTTTTTTTTTTTATCACGAAATTGACTTCTAATTCTAAGACTTTAATGCTTTCCAATTATGTTGCAATATTTGTAGTTTAAACATAAAATAATAACTAATATTAACATTAAAAAATTATATAAAATTTATTTTCACGAGTATTTATAAAAATATTATGTTTGCAAAAGTACCATATTGATCTTCCATTATTTTATGTATTAAATTTCCTTTTTTATTTTTTGTATTGATATTGTCATCCACACACACACACACACACACACACACACACACACACACACACACACACACACACACACACACATATATATATATATATCAAGAGAATAAATGCACCTAATGTGAGATCTAGGTGTCTTTTGTGGTATGTAAAAATGAGGCACCTCTAGCTCTAATATTTACATATGTAAATGACCACAACTATTTTTTAGCATTACCTCCACTACTACCAAAGATAGGTGCTCGTCCTTGCGTATTTCGAAAAATAAAAATAGCCATAAATACCTTTAACCATGCACTGAAAAGAAGAGTGAACACCACCTCTCATAGTTCATGGGAAAAAACTAACGAGTGCCATGGTTTATAAATTTGTTTTCTAGCAACATGAATTAACGAGAGAAACATGAAGATTACCATTAAAAACACAAGCTATTGTTCAAAAGTTTACTTAGTAGTCGAAGAAGCAATATCTGCTATTAGCATCCATGACATGGAAAAGGTTCAACAACATGCTCTCATTGGCTATCTAGAAGCTCACAATCAATTCACATAGACTCCTTCCTTCACTCCTTTCCCATTTCAAACATGTTAAACATCAACCCAATTTTTATTGTGAAACATGAAGGAATCCTAATCAACCCCAATAATGAATTTTGAATTTAGGGTTCGCAGGGTTTGTGGATAATTATACTTAGCTTGAATATGCAACCTTATCATTGATAAACAATTGGTTGGATTCTACAATTGATGCCATGTCTAGGGTTTACAAGAGGCTTAAGTCACTTAATCTTGTAGATTGTAGGGATTTGTCTGATGATATTTTGGAATCTCTTAAATATCATAAAATTATCCAATGATCTATCTTGAATGTGTTTTTGCATTCAATGTCTTTGGGTTGTAAAAGATAGATATGAATTGCCTAACACTTGTGATGTTCTCATTCAGCTTATGATTGCATTAGCATTACCTCAGCCCCAAAATCTCATAGCTACCCAATGCTTGCATCTGTTGAAATTATCTCTATAATCTACTTATTACTTGTCATGTCCTACTTGCTTACTTGAAATGGTATTGGGTTTTGGCTAAATTTAATGTCACTCGATACCATATTTTGGGAAAATTCATGTGAGAAAATGTATTAGATTGCCTATTTTGTGGTGATGATATCATTTTATCCATTGGCATATTGGTATCTCTAGATGTATTTAGATAATAAAAAAATGAGGAAAAAGAATAGAACCACAGACTAGAATAGAGGATATTTGGCTCTAATTCTGATGTTCGCTAGTAGACATCTTCCATAGATGTTATCTTTGCAGGTCACTTTTGTTGGTGGTGTCATTATGTTTGGTAGGTCATGTTGGCGTAAGGGAGAAATGACCAAGGGTTTAGATGTTTTCCAACAAAACCCCCATAGATATCGGCATTGTCAAAACCTACAAGTAGATGAGGTCTAACTCAAGGTATGTTAATCGGTTTGTAGAACTATTAGAGGGTATGCAAGGAGAGAGGGAATAGGATATAATTATATCTCAAAGAAGTCCAACCCAACTTAGCATAGTTATCATGCATCGTAGACATTCCAATAGAACAAACATACATTTATAAATCTTACTATATGCATTAGAAGTGTAACGTATCCTCCCACATTTACCCACTTTCGCTGACATGCCCGGGGTAAACATGAGTTGAGGGCCACTATGATATGACTCAACTTCCTATGTGACCTTAAGGAAATGGAGTTGACAACTAAAGACCTTATTGACTTCCCTTAGGTGCCAGAGGACCTCTAGGAGTAACCCAACCACTCGAGGTCTCCAACCCCTACGACAACTCACTTTTACCTTGACCTTGAGCACCGGTCGCTCCCTTTCCAAATCCTCCATGTGACTATGGGTTCCAAATCACTCCCATAGGCTCGCATCATTACAATTGTGGCCATTTTTTTCTACTGTTGTCCTAGCGACAATAAGAATTAAGTCTACTTTCTAGGGTTGGGGATAAGCCTCTGCCCAAAAATCCATGAAACTTCTAAAACTCAGAAAAGACCTGAAGACAATGCTTACAAACCAAAATTGGAACCAGGATTTGACCTGACCATCCCCAACCGAGACTTGCCTTTTTTTAAACACTTGGTAGATATGCAACCTATTGGTCATCAATGCAAGTCTGAACATAAGGTACGTAAAACTTAATTGAAGTTTAACAAGAAGGGTCTCTACCTTCTTACATTAGTTGTCATATCATCAATTAGGTCTTTCATTCATTATTTATTTAGTTAGAAGTGAAAACGTGAATAGAGCCATGACTGAGAACTGTCATATAACTAGGCTTATAACCAACATACAACTAGATAAATAACCATACGAGAAAAGCCATTAAAGGCACATAATAATCAATACATTTCCTTACCAAAAGAAAGATAACTTAGCTTTTACTAGCCATAGGCAATTATCAAATAGGTTCAGGAGTCCCACATTCCACCCGACCATAGATTAGTTAAACCATATCTTTCTATCAGCTAATCATCCCCATGCCATATTCCAAGCATGAATGTAGGATCTCATGGGATAAACCAATCCAAAGGAAACCAATGGAATACAGAGGTTAAACCACCTCCACCCTCTCCACACCTTGATCACACCTAAACTAGTGTCGAGATCACAAAACTGAACTGAGCTTGGATGCCTCATAATTTCTTCACCATCCTTGAGGAATTTTCCTATCTCCACCCTCAAGCTTTACCATGTATCCCGCACTTGTCAAGGGATTCCTACACCTTTGGGAATTTTCCTAATACCACCTCACTCCGGATTCCAAAACCATCTGGAAATCCAAAACTCAAACCAAGAAGAATCCCATGACATCATGGCTATCTGGAAATGGAAAGGCTAGGTTAAAATCCATTGTCAATCTCGACAAAATCCATGCCAACGATAGCAAAAGAACCATATATAAACATGCACCTACCATGCATGTCAAACCCAACTAGGAAATCACACACGAAATCTATTATCTACAAGTATACTCGTTAAAGTTGCTTGATCCTTGCCTTCATTTGCTTTCCTTGTCCTTTTTTCCTTTTCTTTTCTTTCCCTCTCTTCTCCCTTCCTTTTATTACTTGGTTAATTTATTTCTTCCTCTTTGTTCTCTTCTCCTCTTTGAAGCTAATTCGAGAACCGAACTGACAAAAAGGTACCCAATGATCCTCATAAGCCTTTTATTAATTAGGCCTCTATTTTCTTCAATTTTCCATTATTTTCCTTCATTTACGTCCTCACATGCAACCTGTGACCTTTCACCTTCCCCTTCTCCTAATTTCCATTATTTTCATAAATAAAATGCCAAATAATGTCTCTTTGTCTTTCCATATCCTTAACCATTTCCTTTGTCAATTTCCCTTAGCCATAAAACACAACAAGTGATGCCCACTAATATATTTTGCCCAATATTATGCTTGGAATAAGTGTCCCTTGCCCATTGTCATATTTTACCTTTATTAACTTTTAATACATGAACTGTTAACCTGGGGTTGTTACAGAACCCTCCCCCTTAGGGGAACAACATCCTCAGTGTTAAATCACACCTAGACCCAACATAACCACTAAAGAGTAAAAACATACTGCCTATGGAGCTTTATAACCCAACTTGTTGCAATATTTACAATAACATCGTGGTCAAAAGAAAAACCATCATGTAAAACATGACAACATGACAACCATACCACTTATTGGAGCTTTATAACTTATCTCATTACAGTATTTACAATAACAACCATATGAAAATACGTACAAATACCTAGACTCATTTTTCTTTACCGACAAACAATGAAGGATACATAGCTTACATTTGATAAGCCACCTCCCATGTAGCTTCATCGGGCCCAAAGTGATTCCACGACACTTGAACCTGCTTGAGTGCTCTATTCCAGAGCATGAGATTTTTCCATTACAATATGCATTGGGGTTCCAGCTCGAATTCTCCTTCTCGCTCCACCTACAATAAAGGCCAATTAATAACATGATCAACATCCTTTACATATCTTTTAAGCAATGAAACATGAAAAACATCATGGGTTTTCACCGTTGAAGGTAGTGCAAGTGTGTAGGCCACTGGTCCAATCCCCTCAAGGATATCAAAAGGCTCACAATAATGTGGGGCCAACTTGGCACATGATATAATCCTCAAGGAGCTCTTATTGGGCTTGATGCACAAATAGACATGATCCCCAACTGGAAACTCCTTAAATGCCCTATGTTGGTCTGCATAACCTTTCTACCTGTCATGTGATGCCTTCAGATTCTTCTTTATAACCCGCATTTCTTGTTCCATGTCTGCCAACATGTCTGGTCCAATAAATACCCTGTTCACTAGATCACAAAAGTTGATGGGAGTTTTACAACTCTGCCCATACACTGCCTCAAATGGACTCATTCTTAGTGACTCTTGATAATCGTTGTTGTATGCAAACTCAACCAATGGAAGGTAATCCTCCCATCTCCTCTATTGATGCATGACATATGTAACAACCCTGGTAAAAATTCCATGTAATAAAAGTTAAAAGCAATAACCATGGTTGATGGAACACTTATTGTGAGCTGAATGTTGGTCAAGACATCCTAAGGGGTGTTCATTTGATTGTTTATGGCTAAGGAAATTGGCAAAGGAAATGGCTAAGGCTTTGGAAAGATAAAATGAAATATTTGGCACATTTATCTATGAAAATAATGGAAATGAGGAGAAAAGGGAGGTGAAAGGTCACAGGTTTCATGTGAGGAGGAAAATGAAGGAAAATAATGGAAAATGAAGAAAATAGAGGTCAATTAGTAACCTTTTTTCAGTTGAGTTTTGGAGTTCTCTCATTATTCTCTCTCTGTCATACTCTTGGATAGAGTTTCTTGGAGCAATTTTTGCATTGGAGAAAGAAAGGAAAAGAAGGCAAGAGGAAGCAAAGGTCAAGAAGGGAAAGGAAAGATCAAGCAACTACAAGAGGCTTCATTGTAGGTATTGACTTGAATATGTAGTTTCCTTGCTAGATTTGGCATGCATGGTATTGCATGTGGTTCCTTTCTGTCATGACATGGGTTTTTCCAGTGTGACAATGTTTTCAACGTAGCCTTGCCATTTCCAGATAGCCATGATGTGATGGGGTTCTCATGTTTTGGTTGAGTTGGATTGTCGGATGGATTCAAAGCTGAATGGGGTGGATCTCTGAATGATAGATCACATGGCCTAGTGGTCCCTGAACCGAACTGTGGATGACGGTAAAGCCATTGGCCTAGTGACCCCTAAGCCAAATTATGGGTTGTGGTAAAGCTAGGATTGTGTTGCCTTGGTGGGCCTAGGAATCCTTACGGATGAATGGAAGGATATGCAGTAAATCCAAGAGGTGGTTTTCTCTCCATTGGGACTAGTAATCTCGGGTTTGGGATATGTAGTAAATCCTAGAGAGTGGGTCTCGATTTAGGGCCTAGTTATTTGGGTTTGGATTCCAGTAAAGTTATTAGGGCCATTTTCTTGTTCATGACAGTGTAGGTGGAGAAATCTGATGGAATCCTTGCTTGTTTGGCCCAGCGATTGGGTGGAGGTCATGGTAAATCCTGTTATGATGTGTTCATCATGTTGGCCTAGTGATTTGGGATGGGTTACGATAAAGACTGGTTTTTGTTGATGAGGGTGGGGTGGTTTAGCCTCGATATGCCCTGGTTGGTTCTCTTGGTTTGAGTTCCACATTCATGCTTGGAATATGGCACGGGGGTGAATGGATGAAGAGAGATTTGGCTTAGCCATTCTATGGTCGGGTGGGACATGGTAGTCTCATCTCTGGTTGGTTCATTGAATTCATTAATGCGAAATTCATTCCCTTGATTTCTATGTTCAAATGTATTGATGTATATGTGGATTTTTATGGCTAACATGTTTAAGGTATTTGTGTTCCTATTATGTTGGTTATAAGTATATTCTATGACAATAACTATGTATGGCTCTCAACATATTTTTACTTATAAATCAAACGATAGTGTATCTATGGACTAATAGATGATAATGCAACAATTGACATGAGGGAACAATCTTTCATAGCAATTCTCAATTAAGTATAAAATCCCTACACTTAATTATGTTGTTTACATTTGTGTTGATGATATGTTTTACAAAATGCTTGGCATGGCTAGTAGGGGTCTAGTTATGGTCTTGTTCAGCTTATTACTTTTGCATCATTGTTTCTTTGTATTTTCAATGATTTCAAGCTATTGCTCCATTCTGGGCAGTGGCCTAGGCTCTAGGCCTGAACAAGTGGCTTAAATCTCGGGGTCCCTAACACAGAACTGGTAATTTTGGTCCCTGGTCTTTGGCAGACAAGCCTATGAGAGCGACTTTAGGTTGTTGGTTGCTCCCTTACCCATAGCATGAGAGTGACTATGGCCTAAGAGATCCATAACAGTAGTGGGACCCAGGGACAAGCTGTCTGAGTGGTTGACTTGTCTCTCAAGGGTTTTGTTGATGATGTTGGATGATTGTGTGTGATATTTCCATCGATTCCACTTCCTCAAGGTCACCTAGGAGGTCGAATATGATCATATTAGCCTCTCATCTCATGTTTATCCCAATTTGCATGGTTACTTGGGTGGATGTGGGAGGAGGGTGTTACAAAGTGGTATAAGAGAATGGTTCAACTCTCAGACTAGATGGTTGGGGTATGTGTTGAGTCTTGAAAATTTCATTCATTTCCATTACACTTTCACTATTATGTCCATTTTATTACCTCCATTTCACTACTATGTCACCACATTAATCCCACTTTCATTATCATTGGGCCACATTTATGTTTTTCCAATCTTTATTAATTCTAAGCCTTTTAAGTGAATTTGTGGTTAAAAATTAGGAAATAATGTGCATATGCTTATATCTAACAAATGGGTTGAGATTGTTGACATGTGTAGGTTGAAAGGAGGCTTCTAGAAGACCCTTATGTGGCACTCTAAGGCCAAATTCGAATTTGAGTGGAAAGAATCATGGGATCATGAGGATATGTGTCACATCTCCTAATGTATTGTAACTCTAAAAAGACATGTGTCTTATCAGTTCCTATTTTGATTAGGACTCTA
>APFE030900485.1:0-18006 GCA_000404065.3 Pinus taeda | reverse complement strand
GATCAGTCATTCGATTTTCTAGAGGGGTTTGCTAAGAGAAATCGAGTCAGTGATCAGAGTTGTAGCGAGGGGTAGTGAGTATGAGGCAGAGATAGTGCCAGAAGTACATCGCAGAGGCAGAGATAGTGTTGGAAGTCCAACATAGAGGTAGAAAGGCAAACACAAAGCTAGAGGGAGCCACACATAGGCTAGCAGGGACTGCGGAGAGGCTAGAAGGGTTTGCGTCATCCACGCAGAGGCTGCAGGAATGACATAGAGGGCCATAGAGGCTGCACAAAGCCTAAGAAGGCTGACGTAGAGGGTTTCGGGCTGACACTGAGCTTCAAATTGTGCTGGAGAGGGTTTCGTGGGGCAGACTTTCTGAATATCTGCTTCCGAATAGAGAGGTATTACTGCCAGATTATTTTCTCTGTCAGGTGAGCTAGTTTGGCACCCAGTTGTGCTCAGAATGACTGCATAATAATATAACCCTCAAAATTATTGCACCGGTTTTCCCAGGTTGGGTTTTTTTGGGGATGATTGTCCAAAAATAACAATGTCACTTGTGTGTGTGTCTATTTCTTTCAGCTGTTGATCTATAGATGGTTGAGACTGTATTGTGTTTATTTCAGTGTTTATATGGTTAAATAACTTGTTAGTAGTTAAATAAGTAGGTGAAATAAACCAGAGAATACAGATAAAATTTCTAACAGGTAATACTTAGAAATTTCAACATATTACTACTGAATGTGCTAACTAGTTAGTGATTTATGGGTCAATATAATTGAGAGATAGACTTGTGGGATGAAAAAAAAATATGATACAAGCAATTTGCAACTGAACATTGGAGATCATACTTTTGTATCACAATTCATTGTTAGATCCTTATTTTGTGATGACAATGACATAATTATGGGTTCACTCTAGGTGGAAGAACTAGGGACCTTTATCTTAAATACAAGGAAGAAATTTTTGACATATACTACAAGAAGAAAAAAATTACATTACAGGATGTTACATTGGAATTAGCTTCAGTGATAAGTCCTTAACGGTATCTCAAAGATGATCCTTCAAGATAAACAAAAGTCAGTGCAAAGGATGCAAAAAGAATTTGACAATGTTGTTGTAGATAAAACGAAGAAATTTCTTGCCTCAAGAGTCATAGTCAAAATTTTAGTGCAGAGATTGAGAAGTTAAAAAGTTGAAAAAAAGTCGTTGGAAGAGAAGTTAGAACAACTTATCAAGAAAGAAGCATCAAAGTCTTCATATGAAAGAATCCAAGTTGAAGAGTATGGACAAATACAAATCTACTTAATATCATGAGTCAAGAAGATGCCAACCCAGTTAAAGACAAGCATACTCAGATGTTGAATTACAGATGATAGAAATACCTACTAATAAAACTTCAGTAATAAAAAAAGGCAACACTAGGGCATGAATAAGAAGTAAGATCAAAAAGTAAACTGAAAAAATGCTACAAGCATAATAAAAGAAATTCTTGTTTCAAAGTCACCTTATCAACATCCCATTCACAAGAGTAGGTATTTCCACTAATCAATTTATCACCATCATTCATGGCAGAAACAATTATCCTATCTTGCAAAGAATATTGATAATGGTATCATTAAGTTGCGCAATAACAATTCTTCTTGGAAATCCTATAAGCTTAACATTTCATGAAAGATTGAATTAGTATGGTCAGATCCTCCTATGGTTTGACAATTTTGCTCATCATTCAAAGGTTCATATTATCTCATATCATCGACTATGACAGCTCCAAGAATAGAGAATCATGCAAAGACACTACAAGGCTCCTCTGAGGAGAGTCTTTGAGGACAAAACATCTCTAAAGGGGAAGGCAATATAATAAATATAAATATGTATAAATGCTAGTAATAATAACAATAATCAACCATTAAGAATTAGTGAGGAGACACATCTTATTGAAAGGATACATCTCAAGTTTCAACTAAAGGACATGGCTTTTAATGAAAGGGCACCCTGCCTAAACGTTCATAATGGGGCCCTCATTGTACTATCATCATATCAATTTTCTCATACATTTATTCATTATAATATTATTTTTATCTTAAATGGAATTCTTTTTTTTCCAAATATTTTGGATATTTAATTGGCGAGCCATATTGGTTGTCTCACACCACCTCCCTTAGTATGGTGTTTTTTGAAGTAATGTCATTTTAGAGGTAATAGAGATGCCAAAAAGAAAAAGAAAAATATAGTTTCATGGTACACAGTTGCACAGTTCTGGCTCATGTTATGTTGATGTCATAGGCTATGCATTTCAATTTATTGAATGCAGTAACCAAATTAAACTGATACAGTATTTTGCAGACTGTTTCTGGACGGCCACCTCCAGCAGCTTCAATGGCTGTTGGTCAGTTCTTTAGTCCAAGGGAAGGAAAAGTCAAATTTTCTCCACAGTCACTGCTGCTTTCAAGTTACAAGCAACAGGTATGTCACCAGCAAGAGGGAAGAAAAATAGTATCCCTTACATGGATTTGTACATAGAGCACTTTATTAAAATTTGCAAGCCAATAACACATCTTGCTTTCTTTTCAGATCAGAAAATAGTTAAGCATTATTGTGTAAGCAAAAGTAGTTTAGACAGAAATAGATTACCTAAAGATTTGACATCAGGCACCATTAAGTCGAAATTATTTATTTTTTCTCTGTTTGTTAACCATTTTTTTCACACTGAAATGCAGGATGTTACATTGCAAGAGAATCACCCTCTTGTCATGAACTTCTCATTCTCCATAAGCATGGGAATTTTTCCTGTTGCTTTAACATTGAAAACATTAGGATGTGGAATAAAGGACTCTCTACTTGTAACAGAGCAAACAGGCGATGAAGAACACAGCAGTAAGCCTATTATCTCCACTACCTTTCATTAAGTATATTCCATGGGTTTCTCCTTCTGATATTTCTGTAATTCTTCATTAATAAGAATTACTAGTGAAATTTGAATGATGTTTCCCTAATTTCACATGCTCATTTCATTGACTGACAAGTATTGTTATAGTGCTTGCTAAAGGCAAACTGAAAGTGGCTGAATTTGAATTGGAGCCTTTTACAATCAACGTTTGATCAGTATGAAATTTCTTGTTAGAATTTATTGTTTTTAATGAGTGCATGTGCCTACATCAATCAGGTATAGTTTTGTTGATCTGATGTTCATCATTATGTCACAGGTCTTTGCAAATTGCGGTGCTTCCCTCCAGTTGCACTTGTTTGGGATACAGAATCTGGCCTTTACGTAATTCCAAATCTTTATTCTGACACAGTTACTGTGGATTCCTCCCCTGCATTGTGGGGTTCAAGACAAGACTCTGGAAAAACCACTTTATTACTCTTGGTATGCCTTGGATTAGGGTTTAGGTAGCTTAGGAATGAATGGAAGAAGAATCTGTAGTTTTCTCTTTCTCTATATTTTTTTCCTTTAAACAATTCCTGATGTACATGTTTTTGTTACAACTTATGGCTTTTGAAGGGTGTGATGTTAGTTATGTATCTTGTCCTTGGTGCAGGTAGATCCACACTGTTCTTACAAAATAAGTGTATCAGTTTCTCTCACTGGTGCTGCAAGCAGATTCCTGCTTTTACATGCTTCACAGGTGAAAAATTGATTTTGGCATGAACTTACGAAATCTGAGAGGAATAAATGACTTGAAATTTGTCATATTTAAATTTATTTGCTCTTGTTGCCTGCATGTTTTGATTTGAGGTGTTGCTATCCCAACTTTTCATCTTATATATCAAACCGAAAATACTGAATATGCCTGAGTGATGTTGTAATTCAGGTGCTTGAGTTGTAGAAAGAAGAATGAAAGCTAGATACCAGTTGTAGTTATCTCTCTTTATTTTTAGATACCAGGAAAATAAACACCTTGGTGAATAATATTTATAATTAGGATTTTTTTTTAAGCTTAGGATTTAGTAGAGAGGTGTATCTCTAAAGGTTTTTTGTAAATTGTATGGGTATTACTGTTTACCATTTAGCTATGAGTGAGCCCGACTTTGATTATAATGTTACTAATTTTAAGTTATATTGGACAATATTATAGCTCTTCTTGCACAGCCAGTGCTCAGAGTAGCATGCATTAAAGGCATTGGGCTATTTAGCTTATGACCCTCGAAAGTGAGAAGCTTAAGTTTTCACTGTAAAACAATTTAAGTAATTGCAGATTTCCATAATTAAGGTTCAATTAACTTCCATTTAGCACTTGGTGACAATGATTAGTAACTGTATCTGTTTACTCTCTTGTTTTTCCTTCTTCCGAGTTGCCATACATGACTCAAATCTTACACCCTCAAAGTGAAAAGGCTGTCAAATATTTCTTTCCTTTATTATTGTATGCTACCAGCGCTACCACTATCAGATTCTTATCATCATCAGTTTTGCTTGCAGCTATTCCAATGTCATTCTGGCTCTTATCGGATACCCATTTTGAGTATAGAAAGCTACCCAAATTGACATCCACTATCAGTTTATATGTTATTTCCAGCTACAGCATTTAGGAGCAACATTAACTTGCTAGTTCTGGCCTGTACTCTCTCCATCTTTCCAGCTTAGGCAAATTGCAGCTGCCATGGCACTCAGGCATCTAGAGACCATTCTTAAATTCTCTCTTTCATATGACCAGTTCATGAAACATGATAGTTGGGACTCAGGAGAAGCCTCTTGGGTGTGGACATGCCTGAGTTCATCAAATTACATTTAAACCCATGAGATGATTCAATGAAAACTTTCAAGATGGCTTAGCATTTGATGGAATGACACAGTAAAGAGTTGCCCACTAAAAGGTGATTTTAACAAGGTGGCAGCATTATGGAACCAGAATGAAGAATGGCTGAGGGTTAAGAAAGGGAAGTGTCTACCATTATATTTCACCTTATGCAATTTTTTTTCAAATCAGAAAGCCACCTCTGTTTGGATTACTTTCCCAATAAAATTAATATCTATTAGGAAATACATGAATAATAATTGACATTTAATTATTCTGGGTGGTTAAAATTAAAAGATTTCTGTTATAACTTGTAACCCATAATAAGCATGACTGAATATCAAGTGAGAATGAAACTGTATACAAAGTTACAAACCAATATGTCATTACATGAAAAATAATGCTCATTGAGGTCTCATGCAAGCTAAAATATAGTATCCATTGGCACCCTCATTTGTTACCTCCAGATAGGTTATAATTTATTTAAGGCTTGAGAGGATGTTGATATATGCCTGAATTATATAGTAGCAGATAATGTTATGGTACTCCTGGAACAACACAGGTTTTAGATTTTGCTGATCAGTATGCAATATGGTTGTGTTAGGCCTCTTCTGCATGTAACCTTTGTATTGTTTTCCTCTCTTTCATTTTATGTTTTTGAGCAATTTTTTTCCTTTCTTTTTGAATTTATGATTTCTGTATTTCTTACTAAAATTCAGGCTGTGGTCTTTCCTAGCTTCTGTACTCAGAATGAAGGAACAGGAAATGAGAGGATACAGGCTTTCAGAAATGGAAATGGTTTTGTCCATTATGAGCTAGAACCTTGATGTAGAGATCTATGGGAAACTGGAAGGAAAATAAAAAGGGAGCTTACATCAGAAAATGATAAATTATGTATTGAATCAGACAAAGAAATAAACAAGTTTATAATTTGATCCATAAATGGTATGTTCTCCATTGTCAAGTTACAGATATGGTGAATTTACATCATTCTTCAAATTCATGAATTAATTCAATAAACTATTAACATGAATTAATTCAACAAAATATTAAAATGATAATTCATCTGACGACTGATATGTTCCGTAGTGCAAAGGTTGAACTTCTGCAGCACTGTTGCAAAAATGTTTATTTTCTCATTAGTCAAATGCTTTATCATTTTATTTTAATGTTGACTGTGTGTTAGAGTATGTTAACAGTGATCCAATGTCAGTTAAGTGGTTTATTTATTTTACATAATTTCAGGTTAAGTTTCACTAGTTTTCAAAGAAATGAAGAAGAAAGAATTGGGAAGGTGGGAACTGGCCAAAAAAGTGAAGAAAACTTTTATTAAATTTTTTCACAACATCCCAGGATGATAAGCAGTTTCAGAATCCTCTTGTAAATACTCCACTAAAAGTTTTCCAGTCTGGGGCAGGTTCTGGTGTGAGAAATCTATTTTTAGGCTGTCAGAAACAATTTCTGGTATACGTAATTTTAGTGAAGTGCATTTGAGTCATATAATGAACAAATCAAGTTATAATATTCCTCCAGTGTTGTCTTGGATTAAGTCTGTCCAGAAAATGTGCCCTATTTGTTCTTGGACATCATATAAGTTTGAAAAGTGTGGATAGTTGTAGAAAAGTGACAGGACATCTTGAGTTAGCTTCCTCAGCATCACTTTATGTGTGCGTGTTTTCATATCTACTATTATAATGGATTATTTCCTTTCGGTTCTTCTCAGTTTGGGCTCTCTGTGCTGTTTTGATGCAGATCATTGGTTTTTCTATGGCAATACTCTTTTTTTCTCTCATGCAACAAGCACGTGCTTGGGAGCTTGACTTACCGCTGCCATCTGTATTGTCTGCAATAGAGTCCAATTTGAGATTACCTCTACCATTTGGCTTTTTGGCAGTGGGACCACTTGCTGTTTATATGCTTCTTGCTCTTCTTGGAACAGAGCCATGTCCTCCATTTGCTAGTTTCGTAATTGTGTCTCTAGTTTGCTACACAGTTGCAAATGGAGCTGTGGTCATTCTTACTCTAAGCACACAGCTTATTTTCTATTTGGCAGCTTGTATTCAAGTCTTCTTCAAACAAAGGTTTGTCATAAAATTCACAAGTTTTTATAGAGCTGAGATTCTGAAATTATATAGAAGATGATATTAATTTGGTACTTTCTCAGTGGATTAGTTCTAATTTCCTGTACTTTTTGTAGGTGGCAAGCTTGGGAAGGAAGATTTCACATGTCTTTTATCCATCAATTCATGGATCGTTTCTCTGACTTCTCAAGTTTCCAGGTCATTTTTCATTTCCTGAGAAAATTCATCATTCTTTCTTAGTAGGATAGATTTGGATTGTTTATGGTTGTTTTTCCAGGTCCTATGACTCATATCTTTTATCCATCAATTCATTGGTTGTTTTTCTGTCTTCCCAAGTTTCCAGGTTATTTTTCATCTCCTGAGAAAATCGTCATTCTTTCCTAGCGGGATAGATTTGGATTGTTGATGGTTGTTTTTGTCAAGGAGCTTGCAAAAACTTGCCTGTAAATTGCGAGTATAATAAAACCTTAATTCCCATGTTTGGATGCAGAATATAACTGGTGGTTCCACCTTCTGATACCTCAAATCACGTCTACTCAAGCTGCAATGATCCATACCTTCTCTAATGACCCATAATACCTGTCCCAATTAGAGAGATATAGGAAAGTTCAGATACCTAACCACATCCCTGTACAAATTATAATAATCAATGCTTTCTCAAATAAATATTTATCATCACTTGAAAGTATATGGTGGCAATTAGAATGTTTCCTTTCACTTAAATTTTTAACATTACCAACAATTTACTTAGCATGTTTGATTCAGCAGACTCATCAGTTTTCAGGATCAATGGAATTGTGCATTTCTTTAGATTCTATCACGTATGAGGATATGTGATTGGCATTAAATCAAGAGCACTGAGCCATATGTGTACCCCATTGTTGGTGGTGTTGATTGTTGGACTCGTTTGTCATGAACTTAACAAAAGTTTACCCTTCACTCATACCAAAATCATTGATCAGTTATGTTAAGCTTTTTCTACCATATTTTAAGTCTTGGATTAGGCAGTTTGATGAAATTTGGGTGGTATTGAATGATGTCCCTAGAGAATTGAGGTAGAAAGAAAGGCTAGACAAGTGGAGAAGAACGAAGGGTGATACTAGTGATGAGGATCCTGATGTAAGTGATGGTGGAACATTGTTTGTCAAGGAGTGGCATGGAACATGCATAGCAGTCTACCCCCACAACTACAACATTTGGCAACATGGGTACTTTCCAGTGTTGCGAAAATTGAGATTTTTCACTGAAACGATTAAATCGGCCGATTAAATCAGTGATTTTTTCATTTTGAAAAAATCGCGATTTAATCTTGATTTTTTGGGAAAAAAATCTCGATTTTTGTATTTTTTTAATTGTGTCAAATTTTTGCTGATTTTTATCGATTTTATCCCGATTTTTATGAATTTGTCCGATTTGAGACCCTCGCTAATTTAATCCCGATCATGATTTTTGCAACATTGGTGCTTTCACAATTGATGAACATGTAACAAGCAAACTTGCAAATATTGTTTATTATTATTATTAAATAAGTATGCTAATTAATGATACAATAACCCTCGTGATGGTTTTCTACAATGTTGCAAGAAATGTCCCCCCACCCCCCCGGATCTAAGGCCCGAAGCGCGTCTCATACGGATACGTATAGGAAGCGTCCCCGGAAGCGCGACTACAAAATTCGGAAGCGCGGTTCCTCCTGTTTTGGATGCTTCTTGGAAATTCTGGAAGCGCACTTCGGAGGGCGAATCGTACGCTTCCCGTATGATTCCGGAAAAGCGCCACGCTGTTTAGAAATTCGATTTTATTTTATTTTATTTATTTTTTTAATTTTAGGTGAGTTTGCATATTGGGGGTGGGTCCACCTTGGGTTAGGGTGAGGAATGAAGGGAATAAAGCCCCCATTCATTCCTCATTTTCTCACTTTGAGTTTATGAGAGTTGGAGAAGAAAATAGAGGAGAGGAGAGGAGAAGAGAGGAGAGCTTGGAGGAGTGAAGGAGGAGGAGCTAGGAGGAGTAGGAGCTTGGAGCAAGAGCTTGAAGGACTTCATCTACAAGAGCTAAAGAGGTAAATTTAAACCCCAAACTCCCTTATTTTTTTTGACATTTTTTTTGTATTTTTCTCCTCCCTCTCCTACTCTTTCCCATTGTTTCTACTTGCTTCTTTACTTGTAGGTTGTCCACCACCTATATCCATATTCCAAGATGGTGTTCTTTTTGCTTCTATGTATCATTCCACTCTTGGTTTTAATGATGGCAAGGGGGAGTAGGAATAGAAAGGAAGAAGCATAAGAGGACAATGGTCCTCGTGTGAGTGACCCAATGTATGATGAGGAGAAAGGGTTTGAAGAGGAAGGGGGTGATGTTGAACCTGAAGGGGAAATTGAAACATTAGCGGGGAAAGGTGCATTAACACCCTTGTGGAACTATGTAACCAAACTTGATGGGGGAAAGGGTGGTGGAAGCTACAAATTTGTGTGCTCTCATGGTTGTCATGGAGGAAAACCATATAGTGGTTCATATACCCGTGTGAGGAGGCATCTTTGTGGGGTGCTGGATAGTGATGATAAAAAGGGTCTTGTGGGGATACAAATTTGCCCAAACATTTCATCTGAATGAAGAAGAAATTACATCCAAATAGAGGAGACTGCACAACAAAAAAACAAGAAACAAAAAACTCATTCTGAATCAAGTGCAACCTCTAAATTTGGTAGTTCATCTCCTCATGGTACTTCTGCAAGCTCTGGAGGTAGAAGAACAATAGGGGATTTCCTTAATGTTGCTGGGAGGGATGATGTGGATGGAAAGATAGTCTGTTTTCTTTGTGCTTGCGGTGTACCATTCAATGTGCTTCGCTCTCCCTATTGGCATGAAATGGTAAAGGCCATCAATGAAGCCCAAAAAGGATACAAGGCCTCCAACTATGAGAAAGATAGAACAACGTTATTAGAAAGAGAAAAAGCTAAGGTTCAAAGAGCTTTGACACGTTTTACAAATGAGTGGGTAGATTCTAGGGTATCCATTGTATCAGATGGGTGGACAAATATTAGAAACCAACATTTGATAAATGTTCTTGGTGTTTCTTCTAGTGGTGCAATATTTATTACATGTCATGTCTCCTCCTCCATCAGTGCATCTGCACAAAACATTGTAGATCTCCTATTGCAATCAATCAAAGATGTTGGTACGAATAATGTGGTTCAAGTGATCACAGATAATGCAACAAATTGTAAGGTAATAGGAAAAAATTATTGAGCGTACTTATGCACACATCTTTTGGTCTGGGTGCCTGGTTCACACATTGAACCTTTTGATGCATGATATTGTGAAGCACAAAGAATGTGGGTGGATCACTAAGCTTTACAGGAGAGGGAAGCAACTCATTAAATTCATCACAGGGCATACAAGGGTAAACTACTTCTATGGCACTTACTCCAAGTTGCAGTTGCTTAAACTTGCCAGGACAAGATTTGGCAGTTATTACCTCACCTTTAGGCGGCTAGTGAAGGTGAGACAAGCTTTAACTAATTTGGTGTCTGCTGAATCATGGGATGACATTAACATTGACAGAGATGGTGCTAATGCAGTCAAGGACACTGTTCTTGACATTTACTTTTGGTCACAGGTTCAATATGTTTTGCAATTCACCAAACCAATTTATTACATGATCAAGTTTGGAGATTTAGATCGACCAGTAATTGGGGAGGTGTATGAGCAAATGGATAACATGTTGGGACAGATTAAAGACATTGTTGAGCCTAGAGATATCAACTTGTACAATTATATTCGTGCAGAGGTGGAAAACTGATGGGAAATGCTAAATGTTCCATTGCAAGCATTAGCATATGTTTTGACACCTAAATACTGTCATCCATTGTGGCTTTCAACACCAGCACCTGGGGGGGGGGGGGAGGCAGGAGAAAACCACACCAAGATCAAGAGGTTCACAAAAAATATATGGCTGCATTGAGTAAATTAATCCTTGATGAGGAGGAGGCTGCATTGTTACAGAGACAATTGAGCAACTATACGCTTAACACTGGTCCATTTGGGAGCATGCATGCAATTAGAGATTGAGAGACTTTTTCTTCTCTTGAGTGGTGGAACATGCATGGAGGGCTACTCCACTTCTTCAGACTTTGGCATTGCGGGTGCTATCACAAGTGGTAAACACTTCTTCTGTAGAGAGGTGTTGGAGCTCTTATTCTTTCATCCATAGTGTTAAAAGGAATAGGTTGAATTTAGACCGGGTAGAGAGCTTGGTTTATGTTCATTACAACTTGCGATTGTTGTCCGATTACTGTGAAGATGCAAAGTCTAATAAAGACCTGTTGATTTGGGACAAGAATCCAGAGGAGCCCAATTTGGAGGATGGAGTGTTGCGATTAGAGCAATTAGAGGATGCTCTTATCCAGATATGTCCATTGTGGTATGAATTTTCCTTATAAAGCGTTTCTCTAATTCATGTTTTTAATTTTTTTTGTTAACTAGTGTTTTTTTTTTTTGCATGAATTTTTCGAGTGATTCTAGGATGATGATGATGATCGTGTTGATATGCCACCCCCACCCCCATCTGGTCCTTTGGTTCCTAGGTTCCATGGTTCAACACCAACAATAGGGTGTTTTTCTTTATTAGTTTCAGTGCCACTGCCATAACTTCCACAGGCAGCATTTTCTTCATTGCCACCACGTGGAGGCCTGCCGCCACGTTCTTTTCGTGGTGGAAGGAGGAGAGATTAGTAGATATATTCACAATTTACTACTTTTGTCATAGATTACTCATTAGACTTGTAGGCTTGTGAATTTGAATTTTGAACCTTTTTTGTCTTGGCGGTGACCAAGTGACATTTTGTAAACATTATTATTTGAATTTTGGACATGACAAATGTTGACAGTTGCTCACTTGCTAGATTAATATGCTCTATGTTTTATGTTTTATAATATGCTTAAATGTTTTATGTTTTATAATATGCTTAAAAATTTGATGTATGTTTGTAATTGCTAGAATATAGATGGTTGATGTACATATTAGTAACTACAATGGAATCATGGATGACATATCTATCTTGATTTATGCAAAAATATGCATGTTTTCATGTCTTCTACAACTATTTGGTATTTGGATGTTTGTTTTGAGTATTATAATGCAACATTATATTATATTATATATATATATATTATTATATATAATATATTATATATATATATATATATTTATAGCAGACGTTTCCGCAACGCTTCGCTTCCTAGATTTTTGGAAAATGACGCTTCCGCATCCCCTCTTCCAAAAAAACGTCCCCGTTTTGTCCCCGCTTCGTGCAACATTGGTTTTCTATATAGCATTGACTAGTCAGAAGGTAAAAGGGTACATGCCCTTTGACCATTCATTTAAAATTAAATAATTTATTATTATGTTTATAACATTTCCACCCCCTTTAAAATTGCTTTTTCCTCAAAGCAACGGTAATGAGGAGTATCATTGGCGAAAATTATTTGTTTCCCATGATGCATCTTCTTCTAGAAGGTTCTTCCATTTGAAAGGTTATTCTTTGATGATTCTAGAACGTAACAGTTTTTCCTTAGTTGCAATAATTCCTTCTATTTCTAAGATAATTCTTCCTTCATCATTAAAATCAGGAATGTCTGTTTGAATAGGTTTAAGTGATAATTGCTAGTAAGGTTGGAGTCTTACAAACACCCAATCGCCTTCTTCGAACCTTCTCTCTGACCTATGTTGGTTTGCTTGTTTTTCCATTCTATTGTAAGTTGTAGCTAAATATTCTTTTAATATTTTGATGATCTTTTGCTCTTCGTCAAGGTAATTCTTCATTGCTTGGACCTTGATGTCAAGTACTGCAAATTTCTTCCAATTTGGTGGTTCATTAACGTATAGGGCTTGGAAGGGGGTCATTATGGAAGATGTGTGGTAGGTAGAATTATACCACTATTCAGCTAACTACAACCATTAGAACCAATGTTGTTAAAATTGCGATCGAGATTAAATCGGCGTGGGGAATGAATCGGAAAAAATCGGAAAAATCGAGAAAAAATCGGAAACAAATCAGGAAAAAATCGTTTGGTACAAAAATATTCATTTTTTTCAAAACTCATTATAAATCGCGCTGCCCCAACTATCAGCGATTTTTTTGAAAAAATCGGGATTTTTTCAAAAAATTGGGATTTTTTCGGAAAAAATCGGCAAAAAAAAATATATGCGATTTTTTCGAATAAAAATCGCGATTAAATCGCCGTCCTGAAAAAAGCACGATTTTTTCATTAAATCGCGATTTTATCGCGCTTTTCACAACACTGATTAGAACCACTAGTTTTTGTTATCTGTCACAAAACAATGGAGGTACGTTTCCAAGCATTTATTTACAATTTTTGTTTGCGGATGTAAGTGGGACTCACATTAAGGGATATTATGTTTTGTTGCAAAATTCCTTCCAAAACTTTCCTTTAAATTTTGGATCCCTATCGCTCACAATGACCTTCTAAATGTTCAAATATGTAACTAGGTTCGGTCTTCATAAATGTATTTGAGTCACAATGGAATGTACTTATAAAAAGAATGAAGAAAACATTATTATTATTTTTATGACTTATGAAAGAACGAGCTTCATGCTTGGGTCATCTCGTTTTAGGTCAAAGTCCCCATTAAGGACTTCTAGGATTTTTTCTGAGTCATTAGAGTCATTGTCCATTAAAAGAGACCTTTCTTGGACTTTCGAATTATGTAAAAAGAATTATTTTGAGTCAAGAATGGATTTAGTTTCCTCCAAACCAAGTCGGCCTCAAGAAGGGTACTCACTGGAAGGCTATATATATAAGGTAGTTCAAATTCATTTGGAGCAATTCACTCTGTCATATATAGTTCGATATCCAAAAGCTGGAAGCTGGGAAGTACAAAGTTGGAAAAAAGTGGGAAGGAGGCTAGAAAGGAGTACGAAGTTTTGGAGGAAGATAAAAGACACCAAGATTGAAATTTTGGGCCATCTCTCTCTCACTTCTGAGGAGTATCTAGGGAGATGGAAGTTTTCTTTGTCTAGTCGAAGCTGCTACTACATGTTGATGCTACTTGGTGTGGAGGAAGTCTTTGTCTAGGTCAAGAGTCTTGGACTATCACAAGAAACTATTGAAGGAAGAATTGTTGACTGGGTTTTCCCCTAGATAGGGGTTTTTCCTTGGCTGTCTTCCTACATTTGTTGTTCTTGTGCTATTGTTTTAGTAATTGCTTGATGGACAAAAAGATAAAATAAGAACACAAAGATAAAAGAATCACAAGTAATTATATATATATAAGAAAATCTTTCAGCCTTTCGGATTTTTTAACACTAAAAACTATGCAATTTATAGATGTTTTTACACAAGATATCAATAATATGTTTTGTTGAATCCATTTTTCTGATTGCCATGCAATGTACATATTTAATTGATCTGTCAACCATTCCGTCAGACATGGGTAATCCTTCGATGAAGTCCATTGTTATTTCCTCCTGTTTTTGGTTAGGAATTTGTAAGGGGTGAAGCAACCTCGGTCTCATGGCATTCTCAATTTTATTTCTTTTACATATGTCACATTTAGTGAAAAACTTCTAAATATCTTTACTCATCACTTTCCAATAAAAGGATTGTCATGCATCACAGTATGTTTTAAAAAATCCAACGTGTTTCATTGTTGCGAAACTATGTGATTCCATTAAAAGTTTCCTTTTAAACTTTTAAAATGGGATTAGGTAAACTATGTCATTCCATTAAAAGTGTCCTTTTAAACTTTTAAAATGGAATTAGGTAAATTCTATTCTTATACCATAAAATGTCATTTTTCCATTCAAATTTTGGATTTTGTTCTAAATTGTTGCTTGTGGAATAAGATTCAGGATCCTTGCCATATTCAGTCTGAACTTCATCTAACCAATCAAGAATCACCACATTGTCGCATATGTTGTTATTTCATCATTATTTTGTGACAATGCATCAACAACTACATTGTCTTTTCCATTTTTGTGTAGTATTTCCATATCAAAGGTGGAAGGTTTTTCTATCCATTAATGTTTTCTATTGTGATAAGAATTGAAGATTGTTGTGATCCGTATGTATTGAGAATTTATCGCCTAAGAGGTGTTGAAAAATGTGTAACTAGGTTCGGTCTTCATAAATATGAAATATATTTTTGATTCTTGTATATTGTAAAATGAAAGAAAAATTATTATTGCTATTTTGGAGAATGGATTTCATACTCAAGGTTTTTTATTTTAGAAGTCAAGCAGACATTGAGTGCTTCTAGCGTTTGTCCTAGGTCAAGAAGTCAAAAGAGTCATTGTCATATGTTGAAGACCCCATCGAGCACATTGTAACTTGTAAAAATAATTATTTTTGTATTTAAAAGTGTCAGAATACCCTCCAAGACCAAGTCAACTTGCCAACTAAGAGGTCAGCCTAATTTGAGGAACTTCGTTCACCTTGGAAGGCTATATATAGGAGGGAACTCGACCTCCTAGGAACACAATTCATTCTCTCATCAAGTAAGCGGCGGATAAGAAGAAAGAGGCTAGCGAAGGAAGAAGAAGGTCAAAGATAAAGTGTTTGGGCTATTCTCTCTCTCTCTCTTCACACATGCGAAGGAATGAAGTTAGGGTTTTGCTGCTGCAGGATTGAACTTAGAGAAAGTGCAGAAGGAAGGTTGAAGGAAAACTCATTGGGTCATCCTCAAGCCCTAGAAGAAGGAGAAAGTCAAGTGAAGGTACAGAGAAGTCTTGGAAGCTTGAAATAAGCTCGCACGTGTGGAAGTAGCTTCTCCCACGAGGGCCATGTTACTCACCATTTTGTGGGTGATATGCCTAGGAGAATTTTTTTCTCCAAGATGGTCCTTAGCTGGTAGCCAGCAGTCCCTTGCAGCCACTGGCTAGCTCATTATCCCATTTCTTCGCCGCTTGAGCCAACCATGTGGTCCCTCGCCCATTTTCCATGACCGTATGTCTGAGGGTGGGCCTCCCAGATCTAAGGGTATGCCTTGTCATTTGGAAATTGAGTATTGTAGTTTGCTTATCATGGACACTTCTGGGCATGGATTAATGGGGGGGGATTTGGCGGAAAGAATGGGCTAAGCCTGTGCTTTTGTCCCCTAGACTCGTTTTAGCAATTAATCTTGGATTCTGGTCCTGTGGGATTTCTTTTACTTACCATTTGGTTCTAGGGATGGTATTTCACGGGAAATCCCGATTTTGGTTGCGTGGTCCCACATCCTTATCCGCTTATATTACCCTTTTTCCATTCATTTTTACCCCATTCATCATTTCTCCCGCATGGGTCCACATTCCTCCATTGGGTCCACATAAGGTTAGCTTGCCCCTTCCCCTTGTCCACACCTTGGGTCATGGCTTGGAGTGAAGTCTGGAGGTTGATGCAGCTAAAAAGAAAGAGAAAAGCATATATTACCACATTCAACAGGAAATTGTACCACAAAATGCAAAAGATGGTCGGGACAAAATACATTTAGTACGTGGGAAACAAGCAATACATGAGCTCTACCCCATCACCATGGCCATCACCCTGGTTCCTACAGGTTCTATGAGCCTTCTTCACCATATAGGAACCCATGATTGTCCCAACCCTCGGTGGGCAATGAATCGCCTCACCTTAAAATGGGGAATTCATTTCTATATCTTATACATCATGCTCTAACACCTTGAGCCCCAAGCAGTTAATCAAAGAAAATCATAAAAAGGCAAAAAGCATATAATGAAGGGTGGAAAAATCAAGGTCAGGGCATCTCATGTACCACGATTGCTCCCTTCTACACATTATAAACCCAAGTGTGGGCTTCCCTTTTATTAGTTTCCCTTATACCCAAGCATGTGACCCAGGGCTGCCCCTTTTCATTCCCTACTTCATTTACCTATCTGTCACATGCCACCATGTCTTGAAGGATGTACCTTGACTATATTATCCCCTTTAGATGTAGAAACCACCTAATAGGATTATTGGTTAACCTCATTTGGGGTTCAGGAGACATTGGCACATCTCGAAACCCATTATGGAAGGGCAGGTCATTATGAAGTCCCCACTTGTGGTCTTGTTACCCACCACTTCGTGGGTGAAATCCCTAGGGGAATTTTTTCTCCATGATGAACCTTAGCCGACAACCAACAACCCCTTGCAACCTCCTACTAGCTCGTTGTGCCATTTCTTTGCCACCTGAGTGAGCCATGTGGTCCCTCACCCACCTGTATTGCTCGTAGGTTTGAAGGTGGGCCTCCTGAATCTAAAGGTATGTCTTGTCATTTGGTAATTGAGTATTGGGTTTACTTATCATGGATACTTCTGGGTATCGATTGATGGGGGGATTTGGTGGAAAGGGTGGGCTTAGTTTGTGCCCTTGTCCCCTTGATCTCTTTTGGATGTTACCCTTGGGTCTTAGTCCTGTGGGATCTCCTTTATTGACCTTTGGTTCTAGGGTGGTACTACTTGGGAAAACTCGACTTTGGGTGTGTGGTCTCGCTCCTTTATTTGCATATATTACTCCCTTTCCACTCACTATACTTGATTCATCATTTCTCCCACCTGGGTCCACATAGGGCCAACCTTCCTATCCCCTTACCCCTACCTTGGGCCAGGCTTGGAATGATGCCCCGAAGGTTTAAGCAATTAAAAGAAAAAGAAAGAAGCATAATTGGCCACATTTAACAGAGAATTGTACCACAAAATGCAAAAGATGGTTGGGACAAAATAAGTAGCACGTGGGCAAAAGCCAATACATGAAGTCTACCCCAATCTGTGGTCATCACCCTAGTTCCATAGGCCCTAAATGTGCCTCCTTTATCATTCAAGAACCCATGATTGTCCCAACCCCTGGAGGGCAATGAACCACCCTACCTAAAAGGGGCTAATCACCGCTATATCTTACACATCATGCTCTTGTCCTTTGAGGTTCGAGTAGTTAATTAAAGAAAATTCATAAAAGGCAAAAGAAATATAAAGAAGGGTGGAAAAATCAAGGTCGAGGCACTTCATGTACCATGATTGCTCCCTCATACACATTACATACCCAAGTGTGGGCTTCCCCTTATCTAGCTACCTAGCCTTATGCCCCAATATGTGACTCAGGATTGCCCCTCTCATTCACTAGTCCATTCCACTTATTTATCACTTGCCACCCCCATTAGAGGGATGTTTCTTGGACATACTATCCCCTTTAAAGGTTGAAA
>APFE030900483.1:10016-25391 GCA_000404065.3 Pinus taeda | reverse complement strand
AAATGAGGCTTGGGATCTGGTGGAGTTGCCGGCTGGAAGGAAACCCATTGGCAGCAAATGGCTGTTCAAGAAGAAGACAAATGCAGAAGGGAAGGTGGAGAAATACAAAGCTCGGTTGGTAGCAAAAGGTTATTCCCAGGTGTCGGGAATTGATTTTGGTGATATTTTTTCTCCTGTTGCCAAGGTAACTTCTATTAGATTACTTTATCTGTTGCTGCTGCTTTTGATTTTGAGGTAGAACAGATGGATGTGAAGACAACATTTCTTCACGGGGATTTGGAAGAGGGAATCTACATGAAGCAACCTGAAGGCTTTGCGGTGAAGGGTAAGAAAGAACTGGTATGCAAGTTAAAGAAGTCTCTGTATGGGTTAAAACAGTCACCAAGGATGTGGTATCAGAAATTTGATACATTTATACGGGGACTTGGCTTCACCAGAAGCAAAGCAGATCCTTGTGTGTATTTTAAATTAATTGGTGACCGTGTTATTTATCTGGTCTTGTATGTTGATGATATGTTGTTGGTTGGAAATGACAAAGAAATTATCCAGGATTTGAAGACCCAATTGTCCTCCAAATTCGACATGAAAGATCTCGGCGCTGCAAACTATATTTTGGGCATGGAAATTAAAAGAGATCGGGCAAAGAGGAAGCTCTGGTTAAACCAGAGGAAGTATGTCGAGACAATATTGCAGAGGTTTAATATGCAGGACAGTAAACCGGTGAAGGTTCCTATTCCTGTAGGTGGGAGGTTATCTGCTGAACAGTGTCCCAAGACACAAGAAGAGGAAGAGGACATGTCCCGTGTTCCATATGCAAGTGCAGTCGGTAGCTTGATGTACGCCATAGTCTGTACTAGACCAGACATCGCACATGCAGTGGGAGTATTGAGCAGGTTTATGTCAAAACCAGGGAAGGAGCACTGGACAGCAGTGAAGCGGGTTTTCAGGTATTTGCGTGGCACTAGTGATTATGGTTTGTGCTACCAAGGAAGACCAGGTTTGGACAGAGTGTTGGATATTCGTGGCTGTGTTGATGCAGACTGGGCTGGAGATATAGATCAGAGAAGATCTACAAGTGGGTATGTGTTTAACCTATTTGGAGGTGCAGTCAGTTGGATGAGTAAGAAACAATCTGTAGTGGCACTATCAACTACAGAGGCAGAATACATGGCAAGCCACTCATGCAAGCAAGGAAGCAGTTTGGTTGCAGAGATTATGTTCAAAGTATGGGGTTAGTACAGGGAGCTATAAGGATATATTGTGACAACCAAAGTGCAATTTTCTTGGCAAAGAACCCTGCATATCATTCAAAGACAAAGCACATTGATGTTCAGTATCACTTTATGAGGGATATGATAGAAGAAAATAAGGTGTTGCTGGTAAAGGTGGACACTTTGAAGAATAGTGCAGATGCATTGACAAAATCTGTGAGCCTAAGAATTTCTCTTGGTGTAGAGAAATAATGAGCATTGCAGGGCTGGATAAATGACTAAGCTCTCTAGTGGCCCCATGTGGAAATAAACAACAAGTGGGAGAATGTTGGGTTGTGTTATATTCTTTCCATGACTAGCCCACATAGTTAACCAGGGGGTTGGTGGGGTGAGGGGGGGAGCCCCCCCTTCGTTGCACCGATTGCGCAGAGGGTGGAGTCACAAGGGGTGTGAGGGGTGCAGGTAACCCCACTCTATTGCATCCAGGTAGTGCCCCGGAAAATTTTGGTTTTGGACCCTATGTTAGGTTGGGTGGACCCACCTATGGTTTTGTGCATGATTTTTGCACATGGTTTTGGACGCGATGGTTTTCGGCCCATTGTATTGGATGCTTCGGCATGTATAAATATGTATTGTAAAATTGAAAGGAACATAATGAAAAATCAAGCTAGTAGGCCCAGTTTTGGGATCCAGGGGAAATCTCTATGTATATGTGTTTTATGTGTTATGCTCTTGCATTGTTTATTTTCTGTGTTTTAGAATTCGTATGCAAGTAATTTCTGTATGGGGTTAAAATCTATACAAATGAAAAAACCTCATTTCTATATATAGGAGTCTAAGGGGTCACAATATAACCAAGCTGACCTAACAATAATAATATAAAGGCACAAAAATAACAATAGAGGGATTCTATGGGGCATAATAATAGCAATATGGGGACAATAGGGGCATAACAATAACAATAAGGGATACAATGACAATAGTAATGGGAGAATCACTAGTATTATAGGGACCTAACATGCTCCTCTCCTTCAAAAAAGTGTTGTCCTCATTGCTTGAGTAGTTCTGGATGCTTCTATATAAAATTATCATCCTCCCATGTGGAATCTTCAATGGGTAAGTTCTTCCACTTGATGAGATACTCTGAAATTGATCGATTTCGTAGTTGTCGTGTTCTTGTTTCTTTGACTGCTTCAAGTTCTAATATGAATTTTACTTCCTCATCAAGTTATGGAAATATTGTTTGAACTGGAAGCTTGTCACCTATAACCTTGTTTAAGCATGAAACATGGAAAATTGGGTGCACTCGGGAAGCTGGAGGAAGCTCCAATTCATATGCCATAGTACCTATCTTTTGCAACACCTTGTATGGACCATAATACTTTGGTGATAATTTATTATCCTTATTAGCTTGCTTGAGGGACATTTGTTTATATGGTTGTAGTTGTAGGAATACTGAATCACCTACATCAAAACTTCTTTCACTGTGATGTTGATCTGCTTGTTGTTTCATTCTATTATGTGCCAAGGTGAGGTTATCCTTTAAGAGTTGAAGAACTTGTTGTTGATGCTCGATGTGATATTCCACTGCTTGAACCTTAGAATTTTCTCTTAAATGTGATGTGATGGATGGTGGATGATATCCATAAAGTTCCATAATTGGGGTCATTTTTGTTGCAATATGGAATGAAGTGTTATACCACCATTCAACCAGAGGCAACCATTTGACCCATTGTGCCTGTTTATCAGATACAAAGCAACAAATATATCCTTCCAAACATTTGTTTACTATCTCATTTTTCCAATCAAATTGAGGATGATAAGATGAGCTATGAGCTAACTGAGTACCAAGACAAGAAACTAATTTTGTCCAAAAATTTCTAGTGAAAATGGGATCTTTGTCACTTACAATAATCTTTCAGTTTCCATTTATCTTTTGAATTGTTTCCATAAATGCAGTAGAAACTATACTCGCTTTAAATGGATGAGATAATGCACAAAAGAGTGCATACTTGGTAATTCTGTGAACTACCACCATGATAACACTATTTCCTTCGGACTTGGGTAAATGTGAAATAAAATCCATTGAAGCCTCCTCCCAATGTTGGCCTGGAATAGATAAAGGTTGTAATAGTCTCGGGGTCTTAATTGTTTCAACTTTAGTTTGTCGGCAAACCAAACATTCCGCTGCAAACTTTTGAATATCCGATTTAAGGCCATCCCAAAAAAAATCCTTCTTAACCCTGTGGTAGGTTTTTAGAAATCCTAAGTGCTCTCCTAAGGGAGAGGTGTGCAATTCCCTAAGAATATTTTGTTTGAGTTGTGAATTCTTACATAGGTATAACCGATCCTTGTACCATAACGAATCATTTTGCCAGCTAAATGTATCAGATGTATTGGGATCTTGTTGTATCTTTTGAATGAGTGCCCACACTTCCTCATCATTCTTCCATTCATCCCTTGCTTCGTTTATCCAATCTAGTTGGATAATAGAAATGGCGCAAAGAAATGCTTCCACATCCTCATCCTTTCTTGAGAGTGCATCTGCCACAACATTTTTCTTCCCTTTTTTGTAGATGATTCCAAAGTTGTAACCCAACATCTTTGTGACCCATTTTTGTTGCTATTCTAAAGATAATATTTGTTCTAAAAAGTATTTAATACTATCATGATCTGTTTTTACCTTGAAGTGTCTTCCCATTAGGTATGGTCGCCATTTCTTAAGTGCACGTAGTATTGCCAACATTTCCTTCTCATAAATAGATTTGTGTAAATACTTTCCTTTGATTGGTCGACTTTTGAAAGCAATGGGTCTTTCTTCTTGCATTAAAACAACACCAATTCCATTTCCTGAGGCATCACATTCCACAATAAGTTTTTGGTGAAGCCCAGTGTAGCGAAGACTGGTGCTTGGCACATTGCCTCTATAAGACGTTCAAAGGCGTTTGTTTCTTCTGGAGTCCATGAAAATGCATCTTTCTTCAATAATGTTGTTAGAGGTTCTACTATGCTCCCATAATTCTTAACAAACTTGCGATAATACCCTGTCAACCTAAGAAATCCTCATAGATGCTTTATGGATGTGGGGATTTTACATTCCTTAATGGTTTTAATTTTTCTAGGGTCTACCTTAACACCTTCATGAGATACAATATGACCTAGATATTCCACCCTCTTGTACTCCAAAGAAACATTTGGAGATTTTTTCATATAATTGTTTCTCCTTCAATAGTTTGAGCACCATGTCAACATGTTGGACATGATCCTTCCAAGACTTGTTGTATATTAGTATATCTTCAAAAAATACTAACACAAATTTTCTAACGAAGGGTTTGAAAATGGAATTCATCAAACCTTGAAATGTAGAAGGTGCATTAGTAAGGTCAAAAGGCATGACCAAAAATTCATAATGATCATCATGAGTTCTAAATGTTGTTTTTGAAATGTCTTTAGTCTTCATTCTGATTTGATGATATCTTGAACGAAGATCCAACTTGGTGAAGAAAATTGATCCATGAAATTCATCCAATAATTCATCAATGACAAAAATGGGAAATTTATCTTGAATAGTGAGCTTTTTGGGCTCCCTATAATCTGGACACATGCTCCATGATCCATCCTTCTTGTGAACCAATACTACTAGAGCAGATAAAGAACTTTGACTGGGTTGAATTATACCAGCCTCTAGCATTTCTACAACCATACGTTCAATTTCACTCTTTTGGAAATAGGGATATCTGTAAAGCCTGATGTTTGGAGGAACACTTCCTAGAATCAAATTAATAGCATGATCATGATCATGAATAGGTGGGAGGCCTTAGGGAGTCTTAAATACCCTGGAATGATTGTCTAAGGCTTTTTGGATATCTGGATTATTTTGATGTGGGAACCTCTAGTGAACATAATTGTGCAAGTATGCCTCGTTGTTCTCTCTTTAGAAGCTTTGTCATTCCATTAGAGCTGATTATCTTTCTCGGTTTCCCTGTAATACCCCTTAATTCAACTTCCTTTCCTTCTGAAGAGAATTTCGTGAAAAGTTCTTGAAAATTAAAAGTTATTATACCCAAGGATTGTAGCCATTAGACTCCTAGTACAACATCAGCACCACCCATTGGAATGGAAAGCATTGGACTATTCAATACATATTCTCCCATAGATAGCTTGATATTATGGCACTTTCCTAAGAAATTTATGGTTCCTCCACTTGCAACCATCACTTGACACTATGGTGCTAGATATAGGAAGCAATTCAATTCCTTAGCTATCTTACAATGAATAAAATTATGGGTACTTCCTGAATCAATCAACATCATTACCTTTTTCTTCTTGATATGCCCTTCTATCTTGATAGTTTGAGGAGTGGTAATTCCAGCCAATGCATTACAAGATATGGTCGGATTTATTTCTTCTTTTTCTAGGGTTTTTTCCTAGTGTATATCTTCTTCTTTTGACATTTCTTATTCCTTTTCTTCCTCCTCTTCACAATATATGTAAAATAATTTCTTCTCTACACACTTATGACCTTTAGTGTATTTGCTATCACAACTATAACAAATCCCTTTTGCTCTTTTTTCTTCCAATTGTTGTGGTGTCAACCTTGTAGGTTGTGGATGGCTAAGGGTAGTAACACATCCATCTCTATGATTGTGAGTGGCAGGCTTCCTTGTTGCCATAATTTTGCTTTCCATTTTCCTTGCTAACCTGAATGCCTTCTCCAATGAATCTGGTTCCCAAAGGCGAACCTCATGTTAGATATTATCTTTTAAAGTCCCTATGAACACATCAATCCTATGCTCCTCTGGAATATATTTTACCCTTATATTCAATTTTTGGAAGTCCTCAATGTGCTCCATCATTGAAGCCTTTTGTTTGAGATTTATCAATTGGCTAAAAAAAGTGTTACTTTTTGTATCCTCATAATGTGCTATCATTTCATCCGTAAAAGTAGCCCAAGTGAAAATTTGTTTACCAGAGCAAAGCCATTGATACGATACAAACTGATTTGGTTCCAAAATAAAGTTGCAATGCGTACCTTTTGTGTGTTTTGCACATTATGGAGATCAAAAAACTGCTCCATCTGTAGTATCCATGTTCTGGGATCCTTGCCATCAAACTTCCTCATATCAATCTTTGGAACATGGTGATTCTTCCATCTAATGTTAGAGTCTATGAAATCATGATTAACATTTATTTTCTTCTCATCGTGCATTCCCTTTCCTACCCTTTCGCCATTAGTAAGCATTTCTTGTAGAAACTTTGTCAAATATGTCTTTAAATTTGTTTGAAAATCTTCCATGCCTTTCTTTAAATCATCCATCATAGCTTCCACTCCATCCATCTTAGCTTCCATGCCATTCATCTTAGCTTCCACGCCGTCCATCTTAGCTTCCACGTCATTCATCTTAGCTTCTATGCCTTTCTTGAAACCATCCATCTGAGCTTCTACACATTTGTTTAAACCATCCATCTTAGATTCTAAGTATATCTTTAAACCATCCATCTTATTTTATGTTACTTTTTGTGCGAGTGAAATTTGTTGCACTTGGTCTCATAATTTTGATATATCATGTTGCATTTCTTCCTCTTCTTCATGAGTCATGCTAGAGCTTTCAGGTTGAGTACTAGGTGTTTCCATTTTATTTCTTTGGGGCATCATTTATCGATGATAATTCTTCACTATGCCCTTTGAATTCCTTCAAACTAATTTTTCAAACCAAGCTTATGCAAAAATTTAAAAAAAACTACACACCTTTTTTCACTTTGTAGGAGCTTGATATTGAATCTGAAGTATCTCTATAATTTTGCATCTCCCACATCTGAAATTCCTTCCTATGGTAACCCTCTGAGTAATCTTTCTAACACCACAAGTCTGATCAAGATTGGATTCTCCAATGAAGAGTTATTCCAAATCTCCCACGATGACCTGAGTATATACTAGTTTCGGTAGAGCTAAATTGTATGACGTTCTGCAGGTCATTGTTTCAACCTTAGGTTCTAAAAATGATACCCAAACAAACTACAATCCATCATCTTTCTGTAACTTCTTACGAAAATTCAATCTGATGCTCAGAGAGAAGGTTATGATGATTTTCCCAAGGTGACCTGTTTGGAATGTAATTCGGGGGTTTGCAAAAACCCTAACTTCCTCAGATTATAACTCTGAAAATATAGCAAGACAAGATCTGAAATTCAGAGCTGAGATTTAGAACGATTTCTTCTCAAATAGTTTTTTTTTTTAGCTTCTGAAACTTCATAACAAAATAGTTATAGTGACAATTCCATGATGACTTGTTTTAGATGAATTATGGAGCTTGCAAAAACCCTAACTTCCTCAGTTCATATCTCTGAAAATATAGCGAGACAAAATCTGAAATTTGGACCAGAGGTTTAGCGTGATTTCATCTCAAATGTGTTTTTTTTTTTAGCTTCTGAAATGTCGTAGAAAAAAAGCTATATCAAAAATTCCACGATGACCTATTTGGAGCAACGAAACCCTAGAATCCAAAGCTCTGATACCAAATGTTATGAAACCAACTCACAAAAAGATAGAAAAGATAGATGAATGCCTTAGAAATAAGCCTCGTCGAGGGGGTAACCTCCTTTACATTACACAAATGGGAAATTCTTGCATGATTCAAATGACAAAACATCCTTTCTATATATAGGAGTTTGAGGGGTCACAATATAACCAAACTGACTTAACAATAATAATATAAAGGCACAAAAATAACAATAGAGGGATTCTATGGGGAACAATAATAACAATATGGGGACAATAGGGGCATAACAATAACAATAAGGGATACAACAAGAATAGTAATGGGGGAATCACTAGTATAATAGGGACCTAACATAAAGTAGGCTTGGTCCTTTCCTCTCCTCTAGGAGCAAACACAAGCCTCTTCCCTTTGATGTAGGTCTAAGTGATTTTTTCCCTAGTTGTCTTCTTCATTGAAACTCTACTAGATGAGCCAACCTCCCTTGGTTTGGATGATGCTGGTGGTGTACTATGGCTAGTAGGCTGACTAGTAGAAGGTAGAAATACTATAGACTGCATGAAGGTTTTCCTAGAGATGTTCTTCTATTCAAGCTGGTGTAGGACAATTATTTTAATTAAAGCATAGTTGTAGAGACTAGCTCAGTGATTACCCTTTTTGTTTTGCACTTTCCTTTCCATCTTAAAGAAATTTCTGTAAAGGTAGTGAGTTAGGTTGACAGGCTTTGCATGGTGAAGTGCATCAATAATATGATATGATACTTCTACACTGCAAAAAAACCTTCCCTCACATGTAAAATATTTCATGATGAACTTCATTAATGGAGCAAACTTTTCAAGAAATAGTCCAAAAGGAAAAACACACTTGGGAGCCTCTTTGAACTAAATTTTTATGAAAGATTTATAGTTTAGAACATCCAAATCTGAGTGTTTGAACTATTTTTCTCCATTATTTGGCATCCTTGTAGCTGTAGCTATGACCTCAGTTGAAATGATGAAGTTGAACCCTACAATTTTGACCTTATCAGTCTTAAGGTTTGTGAGAAAAATACTAGTTAACTTGGCATGCTATCCTACTTGTTGAATTTGCTCACAAAACCCTAAACAACCCACTTTTTGGAAACACTGTTTGGAAAATGCTGAAGACATCAATTTTGTGGTCAAGTAGCTCAAACCTTGATACTTGACCTCCTTTTTTGCATGGCTTCTTTTCTCCCTCCATTTTTTACAATTACAAAGAAAAATCCTAGTGTAAGAGATGGGAAAAACAAAGTTTTCAGAAGGAGCAGGGGATTGGGATTAGTGTATTTAGGTGAAGGGATGAAGGATTTAGGGAGAATATTTGGGTAAGAAAAATTGGGGAGGTAGTGAGGTGTCTTAGGAAACTTGGGGAGGTGGAAGATGATGAAAATAGTGAAGGTATTGCTGTAGGGACTTTAAGCATAGTTCTAACCCTAAAACTGCCAAAAACACAACGTAGAAGCTAGGGTTAGGCCTAGGGGTTAGGGAAATGAGTGAGGAAGGGTAATGAAAAGATAGGGAAGGTGTATTTAAGTATGGAGAAGTGTATAATGTATATGGAATCTAGTTTTACTATGTGAAAATCAAACCATGGAGTTAAATAAGAAAACGTAGTGTGGAAATCCTAAGAGAGAGTTCCACAACCAAAAACTGAAAATTTTGATTACTGGAGGTGGTGATTTCTTTGAAATTACTTGTATTGAGAAGGAGAGGTCTTCACTTGTTATACAAAGATCTGGGATAATCTCCTTTGCCTCACAGTTATGAAAACACAACATTCTACAGAAAACACAATGTGGAGCACAAAACATAGCGAGAGAGCAGAAAACACAACTACATGGCACAAAACACAGCGAGAGGGTTTGAAATTCAATTTGAGAGTAGGAATTGGTGCTCAGATTTCTTGGAAGGCATTCTATGATAGGTAGGAGCTTGATACAAATGAAATAAGTATAAAATTTTTGAATGGTGTTTTATAAGCTTAAAACCACTTTTGTGCATATGTCATGGTATGACATCATTGATCTTCTTGAGAATCTAAAAGAAAATATAGTGTGTAGAAACTTTGACATTTAAGTATGCAATATTAGATCTTCATAAAGGATAAAATGTACTTTAGGAACCCAATAGGTAATTTATCCCTATTACTACTCTCTTTGATGATGACCTAGGTGGAAATTATGACTTTTTTCATGACATTTTATATGCTCAACCTAATGGAATGATGAGCAACATGATGACCAAGACACGCTACTCAGAAATGATGACTTGACCATGATAGAATTTATTGACCATGAGAATGGAGAGAGTAGAAATGACCTAGACACACAACCAATGATCAAATTTTTATTTGAAGACCTACTGAAACCATAAGAAATTTGACCTAAGACCCTAGCAAAAAACTTTGAAAGAGCATATTTGGTCACTGGTGACTAGAAGGACTGACAGACACTTATAGGATGAATTTGAACCTAAATCATATCATTCTCAACCCTCCTCACTCTTGGTAAAGCCCGATATTTTAAGAAAGAAACCGAGGATGATATTATCAATGGCTTTATCAACAATTCGATTGTTGTTGCTTCTATTGGTGATTTAGGGGTAGAAGATACCATGGAAGACTTGAGTCTAGAACATATGAAAACCACCCGTAATCTCAAGGGCATCCTAGTTGAAATAGGTCAACACAAAAGTTTAAATATTAATCCTAATCTAACTCCCTAACAGAATAGGATGTTGTTACAACTGTTACAGAGACATAAAAAGGGATTTTCATGAGATTACATAGACATGAAAGGAATTCACCCTAACTTGTGTATCCACCATATCTACTTGAAAGAAGATTGCAATTCAATTAGGTAGACATAAAGATGCATGAACCCAACACTTAAAGAAATAGTAAGCGAAGAATTGCAAAAGCTTCTAAATGCCAACTTCATTTATCCCATTCGTGATAGTCATTGAGTATATCCACTTGTTATTGTTCCTAAAAAGAATGGAAATTGGAGGATCTATGTAGATTACAGTTAAATTAACAAAGCCACTCAAAAGAACCATTTCCTTTTTCATTTATAGATCAAGTCCTTGACACCGTATCTGGAAAAAAATTATTTTCATTTCTAGATGGGTTTGGTGGTTATAATCAGATACAGATTTCCCCAGAGGATTAGGACAAAACCACCTTTACTTTCCCTTGGGGGAATTTTTCATACAAAGTTCTTCCTTTTGGACTCTATAATCCGCCAACAACATTCTAGAGGGTAATATTGGGAATATTCACAGATTTTCTAAATGACTGTTTAGAAGTATTCATGGATGACTTTACACTTTATGGTGATGACTTTAAACCAGCATTAACCAATCTCGAAAAAGTGTTAGAGTGATGTGAGTAAACTAATGTTGCTTTAAGAATTTAAAAATTTCACATGATGATGAATGAAGGAATTGTGTGTGGGAATTATATTTCTGCTGCAGGAATAAAAGTAGACCCTGCTAAGATATAAGTAATCCTGAAAATTCCAACTCCCAAAACATAGAAGGAGTACATAGTTTTATGGGACATGCAGGGTAGTACAGGAGGTTTATAGAAAAAGTTTGAAATATTGCATCGCCATTATTTTCTCTTCTTACTAAAGATATGGAATTTGTTTGGATAGGGAAATGTGAATGTGACTTGAATGAGTTAAAGTAGTGTGTATCAGCAACTCCTGTTTTGTGAGGACCGAACTGGGATCTACCATTTCACATAACAATAGATGCATATAATACTATTGTGGGAGTTGTGTTAGTTCAACTAGAATACAAGAAGATATATATGATCTAATACATCAACAAGAATTTGATTTTAGCTGACTTAAATTATACAGTTACAGAAAAAGAGTTTCTTGTAGAAGTTCATGCCATTAATAAATTTAGACACTGCATTACAGGTTATCAAGTATTTGTACAGACTGACCACTCTGCCATTTGTTTCTTAATGAATAAACTTGCTACCAATGGTAGGGTGACACATTGGTTGTTGATGTTACAAGAATTTGCTATAACAATCTTATATAAACCTAGAAAATATAATGTAGTGGCTGATTTTCGTTCTAGGCTAACTGTCAATAGTGATTGCATGCCCATTGAGGATTATTTTCTAGATGAATATCTTTTTGTTATTTCAACTCACTCACTGTGGTATGCAGACATAGCTAGCTACCTTGTTGCAGGGAGATTTCCACAACATCTTCCCTCAAAATAAAATAAGAGGATTGTTCAACAAAGTACAAGATACTCATGGGTAGAGGGATACCTCTACTACACAGGGTTAGATCATCATATCAGGCATTGTGTGAGGGAGGATGACATTTTTGACATCCTCAAAGCTTGTCATGAAGAACCTTGTGGAGGAGACTTTGTTGACAAAAGGACAAGGCATAAAATACTTTCAATGGGATATTATAGGCCTACCATATTCCAGGATGAAAAGAAATTTGTAAAGGGGTGTGACAGTTTTCAGATAATGGGTAAACCACTCTGGTTAAATGAAATGTCGTTACAATCAAATAGTCTTGGAATCATTTGAGAAGTGGGACTCAGACTTTGTAGGACCAATTAATCCTTCACCTCAACATAAGTCCTACATTCTAGTCTGTACAGAATATGTCACAAAATGAGTTGAATCAAAGGCACTAACCAGGGAAACTAAATAGGTCATATCAAATTTCTTATTTGAAGAAATTTTTGTTTTCTTTGGGATACCTAGGGAAATAATGATAGATGGGGAACCACATTTCACATCTCATTTGATCTAGAGGTTAGTTGAGAAGTTCAAGATCTATCACAAAATTACTTCATCATATCATCCTCAAACAAATGGTCAAGTGGAGAGCACTAATAAGGTTATAGAAGGAATTCTCACTAAGATTGTAGCCAACCACTGAAGGAACTGGGCGGAGAAACTTCCAAAATCGCTATGGGCATATAGAACTACATTGAGGAGTACTACTAGATTTTCACCATACGAATTGGTGCATGGTAGAAACCCATTATTTCCCATTGAGTTCAAAATAAAAACACTTAGAACAACATTGTAGGTGAGCTTGGATTTGACTACAACTCATAAACATTGATTGAACTAGTTAGATGAACTATATGAGAAGAGATTGGATGCCATCCAACAAACAGTCATCATCCAGTGACAAAGGGCTTGGTGGCATGACAATTTTATAAAAAAGAAGGTGCTTCAGAAAGGCGATTGGGCCCTACTGTATGACTCATGATTCAAAGACTTCAAGGGGAAGCTCTGCACCAGGTGGCTAGGTCCTTATGAGGTAGATATAGTCTTTGACAATGGGACTGTAAGATTAGTTACCATAGATAATTCCAAAGTGCCATTGCTTGCCAAAGGGCATCTTCTTTAGTTATATCATAAATCAGCCTCAAAGGATTCATTTGTTAACAATGTCTCAGGATTGGATCTCCAAGTTATGAGAGCAGGGGAAAATTATCCTGTGCTGTCAAATTCTTAAATTTCAATAAGTGTAGCAGTTGAAAACCAACTTTTAGTTGGTAACTAATAAACCAAGAAAAGAGAGAGAAAACTAATAAAAATAATTTTTTTAAAGAAAAAATATATAATAAAAAAGTAAATAAATAAATCTGCCTGTGAAAACCTCTTGTGGGATGCAGGTAGATAATTGTACCAGATGAAAACCACTTTGTGGTGGTTGATACACATTTTCCTTTTAATAAGTTCTGTAATAGCATGACATTTATGCTATATAACAACATGCTGGTTACAAGCCCATTTTTATTTTATTGTATTGTTTTGAGAATTCTTTTATAGGCACAAAATGGTACTGCCCTTAAAACAATATATTGCTGTAATAAATTACTTCTGCAACCATCATGGAGAAATTTTTTTTCCATTACATTTGTAACAAGCAATTCAATGAAGATAGCTATCACATGAATCTAGTTGAAATCACTTGCTTCAACAATCACATCACTAGTACTCCATTCTCGGCATCAATCAAATCACCCGCCAGTAAGTCATTTGAAAAAGAAATATTGTTTCTTTCTTTATATAGAAATAATGGTAGTTTATACATCATTTCATTTTGATGACTGAGGATGGCCTTTGCATTTAAGTTGGGGAGGTGACAAATCATTTTGTGATCTGTGACATAAATCGGTTTAAAGTGACAATACCCATTAAACATTACCACCCTACATGAATTATTACCTCATTAATTCTAACTATATCCATGTCACTTTTTTTACACCTTTTGAATTAATGATGAAATGGTAACCTGCGTGCAAATTTTTTTGATTTGAAAATCCTTTCCTATTGCCATAATATGCACCCCAACATAGCTCTGCACCCTCATTGAACAAAATTTTCAGGAATTGTGACGATAAGTAGGCAAAAATTCATAAGTGATTGTGAAGGGTTTGTAATAGTGAAGGATGGGGGGAGAAATGGTAAGGCATGAACTATATTCCACAAAGGATTTGCAGAAATGCTCAGAAGCACACCAAATATTTAGAGAAGCAGGGTGGATCGAATTCTTCGAGAAACTCAGGTGGTTTAATGAAAATGTTGCTCTAGAATTTTCTCAAAATTTTAACAGGAGTTGAATGGAGGTTAGAGGCCTATGACTAGAGGTTACAGAGGAAGTAATTTCCAAAGTAACAACACTTCAACCTGAAGGGAAGAGGTGGTTCAATAGGAAAATTAATTATCCATCTCTCAAAGATGAATTTTTGCAAGAAGAAGAACAATTGGTCAAGAAGGGAAGAGGATTTGACCGCCTTTTCCTTCCTCAATCATGGGACGATGTTTCCCTATTCATTATTAAATGTGAGGGGTGCTTGATGATATTCTTCAACTATCATTTTCCATTGCTAAGCCATCTTCAGAATGGGAAATCAGTTAATCTTCCCTATTTCATATTGGAAAATTTTAAAAATATGGCTGCAGTAGTAAAGGTGGCCTTTCATCCAAAGATATGCATTACGAATCATGGTATTATAAAGTTTATTGTGATGGAATCCCTAGAGAAGCAAGGACGAAATTGGGAAAATTTTATCAGAGAAACTCTTATAGATGCTCTAGGGGAAGCTGATACAACTAAAGCACAGGGACAGTCTTCGAGTGTTAGAGTCAAGAAAAGGTCACTTGAGAAATTGTTGGGTTGTAGAACACCAAACAAAAGGGTTAAGGTTGTTTCTCAACTAGAACCCTTGCCATCAAAGAAGAAACCAGAACTCTTGTCACCAAAGCAAAGCATGAGAAGAGATGGCTAAGGTTTAGCTGGAGCTAAACCTTCAGATAGTAGAGATGCGGTTGAAGGCGTAGCATTCAACTCCTCTAGAGGTGAGGGAACAACACACTAATGCTATTACACCAGGGATGGAGTAGATCAGCAATGTAGTGAAGGATTGCACCAAAATGTTGGAAGAGTCATTTCAGGTCCCCACCACTCTTCGGGAGGACCTGAAATACAACGCTTAGAAATAGAGATGTGCGAGTTGCAGCAATAGTATTGTTAGTGTCAGTCTTTCTAGCCTTCCTCCAGTGATCAAATATGCTCTTACAAAGTGATTTTGAAGTTTCAAGGTCAAATTTTGTCATTTCAGTGAGTCTTCAAGCAAAATTTG
>APFE030900480.1:184808-212750 GCA_000404065.3 Pinus taeda | reverse complement strand
AAAGATGAGGGGGTAGGAGATCCTATCAAAATTTTGCTCGGGGAAGCCCTCGAGTGACAAAGGAACACGATGATGGACAACTTTGTCCAGATCCTTCAGCGGCTACCCAGGGGTGACATATATTCTTCCAGTAGCTACTCTGGAAGCGCCATACCCTTTAAGGTACAAGTTAACTTTGAAATTGCCATATTTGATGGTTAGATAGATGTAGACCCTTTAGATAAATGGTTAAGTTTGCTAGAAGGATATTTTTTCATTCATTATTTTTCCAGCGGGGAAAAGATCACCTTTGCACCTCTCAAAGTAGCCCCTCACATCAAGGACTAGTGGGAAACCTACTGTGAGTAGAAGGATGAAAGTAAAAACTCACTGTTTTTAGCCACACCCACTTGGAACTCATTCTGGGATGCCATCAAGGAGCAGTACTACCCTGTCATGAGCTATGAGGATAAATACATAAAGTGGACAATGTTGCGACAGGGAAGGGACCAAGATGTGCCATAGTTTACCAATGCTTTTCGTACCCTTCGCATGAAGTTGGGTATCAAGGATTTTGAGAAGCATTTGGTTCTCAAGTACCTCAGCTGCCTGCACAGGTACATATAGGATGACATGGAATTCCTAGACATCTCCTTGCTCGGCATGGCATACCGATATGTGGTCAAGATCGAGCAAAATTTTAAACAAAAGAAGTGAGACTTTGGATCTATGAATTCAAAGGAAGGGAAAGGTGCCCCCAAACTATAGAACAAAGGAAAAAGCTAAGGTGGGGCGGCCCAGGACAACTCACCAAAGCTGCAAGCAAAGAACAATGCCGTGAAGTTGAAGAAAGACACAAGAAAGTGGTGTGAGTTCCATAAGAGCTCCACTCAAAACACAAGTGAGTGTCGGGCCAGGCAGTCACTGATGGCTGAGCTAAAGGATTCAGAATCAAATCCATGATACGACTCTGAGTTAGAACCCAACAAGGGGAATGAAAAAGGGAAGTAGATTATTGATGCAGAGCCCAATGCCACTGTTGCCACCATGAAGATCTAGAAGGAGGAACCTGAAGATCCAGAGGAGGAGGAACGCCTCTTCCACTCCGAGATGTGGGTAAAGGGTTCCCTGTTATAGTTCATTGTCGACAACGGAAGCCAAAAGAACCTCATTTCGGTAGAGGTTGTGAAGAGGTTGGGCTTACCAACCATAGCACATGCACAACAGTACGCCATCGGGTGGCTTCACCAAGGATGGGATCTTTGCGTGAGCCAACACTGCCACCTTCCATACGACATCAAGGCCTTCACGGATGAGGTATTATGTGACATTACCCCCCTTGATGTTTGTGATGTATTATTAGGCAAACCATACTTATGGAAGTAACATGCTGTGTATGAGTCAAGACCTTGTGATGTTATTGTTACTTTAGGAAATAAGTTGTACAAGATACCAGAGGTAGCACTGCCTACCGCAGTCTCTTTGGTTATTGCAAAAAATGTAGTAAGCTCATTACCAAAATCGGGAAATTTGTTTTCCTGATGATACACCCTCAAGGAAAGAAGAAGACAGTGGTCACAACCTCTAGACAAAGTCCCTTCACATTGCAACAATAGATGGACAAGGTCGTGGAGGAGTACGAGGACATCTTCACCTCTCCCATAGGGGTGCATCTGCACTGTTAGGTCAAGCACTCCATCGAATTGACCCAAGGTGTGCCGCTGCCCAATGGACCAATCTATTGACGCTCTGTTCTAGAGAATGATAAAATCAAGAGTTAGATTTAGGAGCTGCTACAGAAAGGTCACATCCATTCGAGTTCATTTCCTTGTGGGAGCCCAATCGTGTTGGTACAGAAGAAGGATGGGACTTGGAGACTCTGTGTTGACTAGCAAGCACTGAACAGGATCACTGTCCATAATAGGTACTCTATCCCATGGATTGATGACCTTTTGGACCAATTGAAGGGGGCAAAATATTTCAACAAGATCAACTTGAAGTCTGGCTACCACCAGGTACTAATCGAGCCCTGTGATGTGTGGAAGACTACCTTCAAAGTCAAGGAGGGCCTTTTCGAATGGTTTGTTATGCCTTTTGGGTCGAAGAATGCTCCTACAACATTCATGAGGCTGATGGATGACATGTTGTGGCCATTCATAAAATCATTTTAGTGGTATACTTGGATGACATCCTGATCTTCAGCCAGAGTTGCGAAGAGCACCTCCACCACATCGGAAAGGTTCTCCAAACACTATGGCAACACATGTTGTGTGCCAATTTGGAGCAATGCACTTTTGGCATCACCCAGGTTTAGTATCTGGGATACATTATTGATGAACGAGGGATGCATGTGGATCCAGCCAAGATCGAAGTCATTCGGGATTGGCTAGCCCCAACCACTCTAACAGAGCTTCACAGCTTTCTAGGTCCTGCCAATTTCTAATGCAATTTCGTCTTGGGATTCTCTCATATCACTTAGCCCTTGAGTCAAGTCACCAAGGGAGGAGCGAAAGAAAAATTCTTTTGGTCTGAATCTCAACAAAAGGCATTCGTAGAGTTGAAACATCACCTCTACTCTATACCAGTTCTCACTTTACTAGACTTGCAACAACCATTCGAGATCGAGATAGATACCTTTGACTATGATATTGGGGTAGTCCTTACTTAACAAGGGAATTCAGTGGCATATCACAGTGAGACACTTTCAGACAAAGCCTGAAAGTATACCACTTATGACAAAGAGATGTATTCCATTATGCAGGCTTGCCGACAATTGAAGCATTACATTTTGGGGAAGGAAACGGTCATTCACATAGACCACCGACCCCTATAGTTCATACAGATGCAAGGGAAGTTACAAAATGATCGCCATCAAAAGTGGTCCACATACCTCCAGCAGTTCCATTTGAATATCAAGTATAAGAAGGGTAGCATCAATAATGTTGCAGACTACCTCAGCCGACCACTGTGCTCAACTCTTGTGGGCACGAGACTTTTGATTGGCCACTTCTATACAAAATTGACCTAGATTTCAGCCACAGATACCAGATGCTCTTGGAGGGTCAGCAAGCTCCAGATTTTCACCTCCAGGATGCCCTATTATGCCACCTGGGACACTTTTGTGTTCCTTCAAGCGAGCGAGCCAAGATGATTTGGGAAGAGCACTATAGTTAGGCTGTTGGGAATTTCGGGGTCGAGAAAATAGTGGCAATACTGCAGAAGTATTTATACTAGATGAATCTTCGACAAGATGTTGGAAACTACATTAGATCCTACATTGCCTGCACCATTTCTAGACTGGCCATCAAGAAGCAAGGCCTATATACTCCACTGCCTACCCCCAGTTGACCTTGGGAATCCATCTCCATGGATTACATATCGGTCCTTCCTTCTACTAAGAATGGAAATGACTGTGTTTCTATGGTCATCGACAAATTCTCGAAGATGGCCATTCTGGTGGCCTGCGAGAAGAATATCACAACAGAAGCCACTGCTAAACTCTTCTTTGAACGAGTGTGGGTACACTTCAGGATCCCACAACCTATCATCTCAGACTAGGATACTAGGTTCCTCAGTACATTTTGGTCCAGTCTCTGGTCGATGCTGGACACCAAGCTCACTAAGTCCAAAACTTTCCATCCCCAAACTAATGGCCATACAAAGGTCGTCAACAGGATGGTCGTACACATTATGCACATGTACAAATCAAAGCATCCATGTACATGGGATGAGAGCCTTCCTTATGTCCAACACAACTATTATTGGGCTATCCACAACTCAACTGGCCATAACCCTTTTCAGGTGGGCTTGGGATTCCAGCCACTATGTCCCATTGATGTGGCCATACCATTTGTAGCTACTCAGGCAGGTTCGACACATGTCCAATTAGAAGCTGATAAGGAAAACAAATTCATTGAGCAAATCCAACATATCTGCCAATAGGTCCATGAAATATTGGAGAAATCAAATGGCAAGTACAAGCAGCGACATGATCAACATCGGGTATCGCATACGTTTCAGGTGGGCAACAAAGACTGGTCGCATTTGCAGAAGGAACGCCTTACCGTAGCCTATCGTAAACTCAGAACACTACGATATGGTCCTTATACCATTACCAAGGCTATGGGTGACAATGCATTTGAGCTCATCATTCCCCCATTCCTTGGCCTGCACCCAGTGTTTAATGTGGACCGCCTTTGACCATACTTACCACCATTACTGGACACACTAGACATTGCAAAAAAACTCACTCCTACAAAGTTAAATCCAGATTTCATGGAGCAAGCCACAACTAATCGGATCATGGACATGCAGATCAAGAACACTTGCTAGTAGAATATCCAACTGTATCGAGTTGTCAAAGCAGGCCAACTCCTTCACCAGGGCAAGTGGCTCACCAGGGACCAAGTTTAGTAGAAGTTTCCTCATCTCATTAAGGAACTCAACGCAATGGAGACCATTGCTTTCTAATGAGGGGGGAATGATCTAGGTGGATATTGGCACCATTTTTTCTTTCAGTTTTTCAGTTTCCTTAATTGTAGAACACTTTAGTATTTTTAGCAGTTTTTTGGGTCCTAAACTTCTGGAGCCATTTTGAGGCCCTAAACGATATTTTTTTGGCAATCTATCGCGAGTGATTTTCTGTCTAAAATCGTCTTTTCTGTCGTATTCATCGGAGAGATCTTCCCAACAGGTTATCATGCGTGTCAAACGAAGATAATATGACCAAGTTGCGACCCTGGGAAGTTGGCTGTCCAACTCACCCCAACGAGGCCCGTAAACTCTTAATGTTACATCTCCTTGGGTTAGGGTTTTGGCTATTTAGGGTTTTCTCTTATTGTCCAATAACAAAAAAGTCCTTAAGCCTCATTATAACGTAGTTCAGAGGCATGTAGCTGCCACATCTCTTCTCAGAGTTAAGCTACCATCGCCCAAGCTAGTATTATTTCCATTTTGTTTGTAAGCATATTTTAGTATTTGATATTAATCAAATGAACTGTTATTTCTACTACATCTTTATATTTATGGTCATATATATAATTTGTTACATTCTTGTTTAAATCCTAATCATCAACATCCTAGAATCTCAAACAAGGACTATGACCATCAATTACTAGGACAACACATATCTAGGAATTAATAACCATACATAAGCATATCATATGTCCAACAATATTAGTAAATCTTTTCCTAGACCAACAAATGACTTCAACCAAAGGACATATCTATATATGCCTAGATTTTATCATCATGAAAATTTATCATATCATGTGTTAGTCAAACCCAACTTCACAACAATATCAAATAAGAGTGAGACACATAATCATTTTGATTACACTAGTGTTTGATAAGAAAAACACAATTACGCCACATAGAAACATTTTAAAGACAATGTAAGGGTCTTGCTCACAAATTCTACCAGGCCCCAATGAGCTAGGGTTCCAATGTAGAAACATACATTGCACCAAACCCCAATGAGATAGGGTTCCAATATAGAAGCATAGGAACCCAACATTACCAAAACTTCAAAGGTTTCGGGATTTCAGACCTTATCACTCAATCCTAACTAGATCTAGATCACACCAAAATCCCAAACAAGACATCATCAATAAAACTTCAACTAGCATTTCAAAATCACCCTAAGCAACTTAGGATTTTAGACATTCACATTAGCATACCCTTCAGTTAGGGTTTTACAAAGCCTCTCTAGGGTTCTACCAAATCAGATAAGAGTGGGGTGGGTAGATTTATCAAGAGAGGAATCACCCAAATAAGAATCACTAGGATTCAATACTACTAGTCATAACAAGGTTAGTAAGAGATCATCGAGTGAACAATCCATCAATCAATGAATTCATAGCATACCTTTGTTTATTGACTAACCATGTCTTGAGAGTTCCTCCTTCTTGTGGATGTTTTCCTAATCAAGAAAATAAAGGGACAAATGTGATTAGTACTTTAATATAATCAAAACTGAATGATTACATGAACCCAAAACTGAAAAGACATGAGATACTTATCTTTGAGAGCTATTGGGAGCTCTCTCCAAAACTTGAGGGAAACCTATAAACTTAATACAAAAATGTCTTTTCCAAAATAAGTTAAAAACCTATAAATCTTAAAAAATATAAAAAAAGATAAAAGACTCAATAGTGCAAGTCCCTAATGTTAGGCTCTTCAAGCTTGACTTTCTTTGAGTTCCCTTCTACAACAAGGTTGGCTTGTTCTCTTCCTCTCTTCTTATTCTTTGGATTCTTGGGACAATCACTTTTGTAGTCACCCTTCTTATGACATTGATAGAATTCTATATTAGAAATGTCAACTTTATTCCTTCATCCCTTTGATCTATTTCCTTTATCATGAGCAACACAAGAATTTGATAATCCCTCGGGATTGGAAACCATTGAGATTCTTAATTATTCTTGACTACATGCAGTCCATAATTCTTCAAAGCTAGGAGCTTCCTTCCAACTATTGTGACCTGAAGCAAATGCACTCCAAGACAATGGCAATCCTAATATAGCAGTGATCACCAATTATTTGTCCAAAACAATCTCATCGATGGCTGAGAGATCATCCCTAAGTCTAGCTATATTCACAAAGAAGGTTGCCACAATAACTTCTTTTCTAATCATCATATTCCTTAGCTCATTCTTCAAACTTGCTACTTGACCGATGTCCTTAATAGTGAACAACTTCCTCAAGGCTTCATACATCTATTGAGCATGATCGATGTTACTTATGAATGGGACAAGATTGTGTTTTATCCCTTATACCATGAGAGTCACAGCTACCAAATCTAAACCTCTGAACTTTGCTTTGTCGACATCACTGGTTTCTTCAGTAGCCTTCTCTACATTTCCTTTTACCAAATCTAGCACCTTTTTCTTTTCGATTATTAGGTCAATCCTCTTCTTCTAGGATATGAAATTGAATGCTCCTTCAAGCTTTTTCTCTCCCTTGATAGAGTTAGACATCCTCTTTAAGTATGATAGGCTCCTTCCTTGAGGTAGTGCCTATGAGTAGATCTACCTTTTTCTTCTCTCTTCACCACAGCTCTGATACTATGTAGGAAAATTAGAAAGACATTAAATATTTTCTTGATATTGATAATTACTTGTGATGTTACTTTCTATTATGAATCTTTATATCTTCTTTCTTTAGTTCATGAAGTACTTACACAAAGCAACAACACATAAAACAGTAAACGCAAGATGTAGGCACATGCTAGGAAAAAACCACCCTTGAGGGGAAAACCCAATAAAAGGAATTCTTCCTTTCAACGGTATTGTTTGAGACTCTTCACCCTAAACCTTGACCACACCTTCCCTCCACACCAAGTCAACCTCCAGAAGACTGATCTCTTTCCAACAACTTTGACGATGCAACAACTTGTGTTAGCTCATGGCATTCGACAACAATCCAACTTGGGAGACCTCATTGTCCCAATCTAGAACACAAAATAGAGAGAGAACACCACAAAAATTACGATTTTCCTTGATTCCTTAGACTGCCCCAAACTCGCATTCACTTCGGCTTCCCAACAGTAGACTTTCCCATCCTCCTTCACACTTCCTCGTGACAAACATATTTTTGCACTTCTGCCTAGAAGAGAGAGAATGAGAATTGATGCACCAAATGAATTCATAGTCCTTCCTTTTATAGGCTTCTTGTGGGCTATAATGGGTCCTTAGGCTGACTTGATCTTCTCTTATGCCGAAATGGTGTGGAGGTTCCACAATTCATATTTGACACAATACTAAACCGATTTATGTGATTCAAAAGCCCAAAAAGGTTCTCATTAATGTAAAATAATTCTTTAGACTCAAAATAAATCCTAGAATTCCTCAATGGGGACTTTGAGCTAAAACATGGTGAGCCAAGCATGAAACCCATGCCTTAATAAGTCACAACAATAATAATAAAAAAATTCTTTATTCTTTTGACAAGTACATTACATGATGACTGAAGTACATTATTGAATATTGAACATAGTTACCTTTTCCAACACATCTGATGTCCTTATCTTGGTTACAATGGTCTGTTTTTACAGATCAATAAGATATTTTCTTCGCTTCATTTCTTGTCAAGTTGTATGAGTTGATATCGAGGTTGACTGAAAGGAAGAACTGTTTTAAAGGTGAAGAACATATAGTATGGATTCTTGAACTGATACAACGAATCAAAAGCATTGAAAATAGGATTTCAAGGGATGTCAATTTCTGGATTGATAGCATATTGGGAGGATTCATTACTGAGTTTAGCATAGACTCGACCATGCCCTACAATGAAGAGGAATGATGATTCTTCAAAGAACTGCAAGGTATGTATTTAAAATCTATGAAAATTTGGATTAAGATGCTTCTATGTTAAAAGGGATTTTTATAGATGTAGCCAGATTGTTAATTTACTTATGTTTGGAAGAAGAGAAAATAAACTTGAGGAAGAGATCAGAGTAACGCAAAATGGAAAGAGATATAGAGTATATACGAGAAAGAGATATTGGGGAAAATATATGAAGACCTTTATAGAGACTAATTATAGTCCTATTTTAAGTGAATCTAAAAGTGAAAGAGAAGAAAGCCTCCCTGATAACCCCCAGGTAAGTTCTCAGTATTCACCCAGCCTGAGAGTTCACAGAAGCCAAAATCTAGTAATAGCTTGGGTGTTTTTGGCTTTCCCCTTCCCCCTCCCCCTCCCTCTACCCCTCCTAGCCCGTATCCCACTCCCATTCTTCCCCTACCTCTCCCCTTCCCCCTCCAAGAAGAGGTATGGATGATGATATTAAGCTACTTCTTCTCAAAGGAACTAGATTGGAGGATCCAAAAACATTTTGGTTTTTATGGGAAGCTATATGGACAATGAAGTAGATCAATGATGATAATATAAACAAAGCCCAGCTCATTACGACATTAGATAGAGAATTGACTTGGTATATGAAGTATTCAAATAATTATAACAAAATGTTTGCATATATTTAAACAACATTGGTAAGAGAGTTTAAGAAATCGAAATCTGAGTTGCAGTGCATCACCGAGTTGAAAGAGATCAAACAGAGACCCACTGATTTTGTTTGGGAGTTTGATCATAGATTTGAGGTGTTATTGGATCAATTAAGATTCGACATAGCTTCAAAACATCATCAAGAATGGTTTACAGTTGTGCTGCTAAAACGTATTAGATTTCCATTGACACAAAAAAAAGATATAAAGTCAAGACGAAGCTCTACAAATTGCGATGAAATTGGAAGCTTCACCTATATGAGATACTAATGCAGGAATGGAACATATTCATAATTAGCTGGCCAACCTAACCCTACAGATGCAAGACATCAAGAAAATAAAAGAAGTTAGAGAAGAAGTATGGTCTATGAAGTGCAAATCGGAGGGCCATTCTAAAGAATAGTGCCCTATCTTAAGGAATTACATGGCTAGTGGGGCACTGAATCCCTTAAATGTAGGATCCATCTTGTGGTGCGACATATGTAAGACTAGAGGCCAACATCGTTCAAAATATTGTTACTTGTTATGAAAATATGTACAAAATCCGAGGAATTTATATTGCAAATTTTGTAAATCAGTAGGATATGATGAGAATAATTGTCAGGCGTACGAACTAATAATGGAGCATGGTGATGCCACTTATAGAATGCAAGAAAAATAGCATGGAAATGAGGACAATGGAAAACACAGTGGTCAAGGAGGTTACCAAGGAAGGGGTTGAGGTGGTGGAGCTGGTCAAGGACATGGACAAATCATTTGTTATAACTGCGGTCAGCCATGTCATTTTGCGAGAGACTGGCAGAACCCCACAACAGCATGTAAATATTGTAAATCCTTTGACCATGTAATTGAAGAATGTCCTATACTTATGGTGAATATGCAATAAGAAAGGAATCAATAGGAAACACAAAATATTCAAATGATGACTACTGAAAGGAGGACCAATGAACCTTGAATTAGTATTATCACTAGAAGTGGAGCTATGACCAGTAGTGATAAAGAGGATGGAAAGAAAGAGTCTGAAATTGCATGGGTCAGAAAGACCACTGAAAAAGTTATTGTTTTTTATATTCAAAGAGAAAAACAAGTATTTATGGAAGAAAAGCGAAATTTTATGGATGCACAAACAAAGCCCAATCAGAAAAGTAACTATGATGTATCATCAACTTCGATACAAAACTGAGCTCTAATACATGATCAAGCTCCGACACAAGACCAGGATTCAACAAATCAAGTAGGTATTTTAAAGTCTTTTCTGTAGACTTGTATGAAATTGTTAAGAGATCAAAAGGTTGCAGAAGGGCTTCAGGAGTTGATAGATTCCTATGCATCCAAATAAACACTGTGAAGTGAGATGCATGTAGTCAATAATTTGCATCGATAGAAGAGAACTAGAAGATAAATGAGGCTTAATGCGTAGATAGGAGTATATGAGATGGATAAAATTATTCTGGATATGGGATCTGATGCTAATGTCTTGATGAAGTAGAAATGGGAATTAATGGGTTAGCCGAAGCTACAGTGTTAAGCTATTTAGCTAAGGATGGAAAATCAACAAAATATCTCCCCACTCAGAAGACTACCAGGTGTCATAGTGGATATTGAAGGAGTTCGCACTACTGCTAATTTTTAAGTAATAGAGATCGTCAATGATAGTAACCCTTACCCTCATTTCTTGGAATTGAATGGCTATTTCACAATATGGCCATAATTAATATGAAGAACAGACAAATGATATTTGAAGGAAATACTATGAGAGTAATTGTTCCCTTGAATCCAACAAAAGGAGTAATATATACAGAACCAGTCAAGGAAGAATACGACATAGAAGACATAGACAATATCTATCAAATGATAGCAAAGGAACAAGATTATTTCAACCCTAATGCAGAAGGCAAGTTGATTTGGGAGCGTGATATTTCTTGTACCTTAGACTCAGAAGAAGAGTTGGAGAATTGGTACAATAGGCTGCATGAAGTATCCACAAGACACTGTGCAAGAATTACCAAATCAGTTTTCTATATGATATTTGAGGTATGTAACATACCTTTTTATGATGGCTTAGGTGATGTAAATACTTTTCTTAATGATAATGAAGAACAAGTTCCAGAAAATAAAAGGTTGTCAGCTTTAGATATAGCCCTACAAGCTACCCCTGCTAGATGGTGGGCTTCTCACAAAAAGAATATAGGAGGTTGGAAGGTGTTGTCATTCTATATTTTTGAGGTTAAGGAAGTAAACACATAGGACATAATCAAAACCACCTTGGAAGCTGGGATCTAGCCCTGCCATCTTTAGAGAGGGATCTCTTTGTAAAAATTAGCTATTTTTGATGTGAATTTTAGGCTAGTTATTACTGTACTGATTATTTTTGATTGGATTGATTGGTTAATCAAAATGTTATAATTCCATTGGGCTATGGAGTCTAAAGATTAGCTAGATGTGCATAAAAACTTGAAGGAGTTTCACAGGGCAAGCTAGGTTGCACTAGTTGGATCTTTCATAATTTTAAATGAATTATGAAATAGAAGTAATGAAAGATTCAATAGAAACTAAGGAGCAATGAAGAATTCCTTCGTTTGACTTTAGCAGAAAACATATAAATTACTAATAACCAGAATAAGGAATTCTATATAACATATCCTATTCATCACAATTTATATTATGTAATTAAGCTTTTTAGAAATTACATAGAAAAGGGACAATGATTAAACACATCAACAGAAGAAAAACATCACCAATTCGTACACCACATGAATGTTGTGAAGAATGTACTTGTATTATTGATGCTTTTAGCAACTAGAAAAGTACAATTCCTAGAGGAAATTATATTCAACAATCAAAATCTATTACTTCAAATGATGAAGTATTTATAAAAAATCTAAACTAAAATATCTTGAAAAAATATCAGGATTTGTTTACAAATATCTCAAACTGTATTACACAAATATAACTAAAATATAAGACTTTCAAAACTAATAAATCTACTTGGCACTATATTTGTGGAATTCTAGTGACAACGAAGAGAAATTTGAATTTGATAGCAACTCTTATTTGATGAGGTGGCATCCAAGTCACTAATTATCTTTGATCGTTTTCCTCCTAAAATTATGAAAAATAGGGTCCTATAATACCCTTGTATATCTCAAACCATAATAGAGGTTAAAAAAATGAGAGAGGTTTGTGTAAATGATGATATTGGTAACAAGAAATTCTTTCATTTTTTGAAAATTAATTTTCACCTGCTCAGAAACCACATTTGAAAACAGTGATTGAAAACAAGAAATTTTAGGAAAATATACATGCAAAGATTCATCCAAATATCCCAAACCATAATAGATGTTACAAAACTGAGAGAGGGTTTTGTGTATGATGATGTTGGAAACAAAAAGCTCTTTCTGATTTTGAAAATTTGTTCTCAGTTATTTGTAAACCATGTTTGACATTAGTGTCCTATATAAAGAAAAACATAGTTTTACTTGACCATGAAACGAACATATGACATGGAGGTAGGAGGTGAAATGGAGGTGGAGGATAATGTGGAGGCACATGGTTGGTGGGAAGATGATTAGGTGGCAGAATAGGAGTGGAGGATGAGTGAAAGTGGGGGGTGGACATAACTGAGAGGCAATCTGTGACAAGGAGCGAATACCACTTTCGAAGGGACGTAGAGATGGATTGTGGTATTAGTGAAGGGGGGTCCGAAATGGTGAGTTAATGAAATGTAGAGTGGGTCTAGTGGGGAGGAGAATAGTTTTTCAGACCCTGCCCACCCTCACCAATAATGGTATGATGGAAAGGGGGGGCCGAAAAACACTGTTGATCATTGATTTGACGGAGTGACGATTAGGCGGCTGGATGGTGCACAAGACTTGAACACAAGCGACAAACTCCTTTTGTTATTTTCGACCCTTATGACATGAGTGGAAAAATTTGGTTATAATACACAATGCCTTTAAACTTTTGATAGAGACATAATGAGTTCAAATATTAGGATTTCATGTAAAATTAACCACATTTTATCTTTTTGACCCCTTCTTAGAAATAATTTGGAGGATGAAATATTATTTAGATCATTTCAAATATAATAATCATCACTTATAAGAAAGCAATCCTATAAAAATTATAGGACCCTAACAGTGGCTCTAGCTAGGGATGGCACTTCCTGGTGAAGTGTCAAGAACACTGTAGATTAGTAGCCTGATCCATTGGGTTGATCCCAAATCTGCAACATGCTCTGTCATAAAAATATCTGTGACTGAAAATATTCAAACTGGAATCAAAACCATTTTGCACACTGAAATCTGAAATACACACTGAACTGAAATTTTTACTGCTATCTGAAACTGAAATTGATAGTAATGCTTGAAAAAGATGTTGAGAGTGCTGAGCTTATTCACAAACTGCTACCTACTCTACATTGCTAAAAATTATGCTGAATCAAATAGTACAAAAATACCAATGAAGCTAGTCAAGTAGCTGCTGAAACAAGTGGGCCTCTTGACTATCTGCTAGCACAATCAAATTGACAACTTGATTTTTTGTCCATAAAATCAAAGCTGTAGAGCGCAATGGAAACTGTTGTTGAATTTGGTCACGAAAACATGATTGAACACTTGGGATGAAAAGAACCTCCATGTATTTTTCTATAGGATCATTAAAGGCATGATTAGTTAATTTACCTTGTAGGCCTTCATTGACCGATTGAGCATGGAAGATTTCATCAGTTTTATTTTCAAGGTTAAACCCTGATTTCAACTGCCCAGTTTCTGCCTTATGTTCAAAAACAAAATCTCATCCCTATGCAAATCAAAAGGCAATATAATCTCCTATTGTTTTGGAGAAGGAAGATTTTCCAAGAATTGTTTAGGATGTTGGAAATTATAGGACTGAATCTAAAAATCCAAAAGTTGAATATCCTTCTTGAATCTTCCAACAACTAACTTAATAAAACAAACTTTACTTTCAGGAGAAAATTTGCTCAATTTCAAACAACGAAACACGACATTTGGAAAATCTTCATCAATTTGAAAATCAACTAATTTATCCCTGACTTCTTTTAAAACTTCCCAAGATGGAGGATTTGCCACATATCGTGTCATCTTATTTATCAAGAAATGTGATCAACTTGTAGTGGAGTCACCATGAATGCTCTGAAACCTGGGTTGTTTGACAATGGAGTCACCCTAAAAACTTTGAAACTTTGGATACTTTGAACATGGAGTCGCCAGGTGAATGATACAACCTTTGTGTGTTTGATCACTGTTCACCATCAGTAATAAGATCTGGAACTTGATACACTATTTTGGGCTCTTCCCAATATGGTTGCCACTATGTTGTCATTCTATATTTTTGAGGTTGAGGGAGTAAACACATAGGACAACATCAAAACCACTTTGGAAGATGGGATCTATCCCTACCAGCTTCAAAGATGGATCTCTGTGTAAAATTTAGCTATGTTTGATGTGAATTTTAGGCTAGTTATTATTGTACTGATTGTTTTTTATTGGATTGTTTGGTTGATTAAATTGTTATAATTCCATTAGGATATGGAGTGCAAAGATTAGTTGGATGTGCATCAAACTTTCAAGGAGTTTCACAGGGAAATCTAAGTTGCACTAATTGGATATTTCAAAATTTTAAATGAATATGAAACAAAAGAAATGAAAGATTCAATAGAAACTAATGAGAAATTCAGAATTCCTTAATTTGACTTCAGAAGAAAACATATAAATTACTAACAACTAGAATAGGGTGCTCTGTATAACACATCCTATTCATCATAGTTTTTGTTGTGTAATTAAGCTTTTTCAGAAATGACAGAGAAAAGAGACAGTGATTAAACACATCAACAAAAGAAAAACATCACCAATTCATACACCACATGAATCCTATGAAGAATGTCCTTGTATTATTGATGCTTCCAACAACTAAAAAATTACAATTTGGAGAAGAAATTATATTCGACAATCAACATCTATTACTTCAAATGATGAAGTATTTATAAAAACTGTAAACTAAAATATCTTGAAAAAATATCAAAATTTGTTTACAAATATCTCAAACTGTATTACACAAATAGAACTAAAATGTAGGACATTCAAAACTAATGAATATAATTGGCACTATATTTGTGGATTGATGGTGACAAAGAAGAGAAATTTGAATTTGATAGAAACTCTTATTTCATGAGGTGGCATCCAAGTCACGAACTGTCTTTGAGCTTTTTCCTCCCGAAATTCTGAAAATTAGGGACCTGTAATATCTTTGTATATCCCAAAACATAATAGAGGTTAGAAAATGGAGAGAGTATTTTACAAATGATTATTTTGAAAATGAAAAACTCTTTTAGTTTTTGAAAATTCATTTCCACTTGCTCGAAAACTGCATCTGAAAATACTGACTGAAAATAAGACAATTTAGGAAAATATATCTACAAGGAATCATCCGAAACTCTCAAACCATAATAACTATTACAAAAATGAGAGAGGTTTTTTTGAATGAGCATATTAGACACAAAAACCTCTTTCCAATTTTGAAATTTCATTCTTGTTGGAAATAATACTGAGAGGGGGGGTGAATCAATATTATCACATCAATAAAACTTTTTCATTTCCATATTCAGATTCATATATGCTACTTCCACAACTTCTTATGATTCAATTAGTTGATCCTTAATGAGTGCATTAGAACATTATCAACCATATTAATAGTAAAAAGGTGCAGTAAAATAGAACAGATCATCACACATAAGCCACACACATGAACACCATGATATAAGGTGGAAACCCAATGTGGGTGAAAACCACCTACTGCAATATGTCTCTATATTTTTTCAATTAGAAACTTCTTTTTACAATTGTACTGGTTCAGTCCTTTACCAGTACGCAGGCTGCAACCTGCAGAGAGCTACAACCCTCTCTCGTTTTCCAGACTCTCCTGGAAGGGAGCTACAACCCCCTTAGCTCTTGCACTAGCCAAGATACTGATACTAGTACATAGGTGCTGGCCTACGGAAGGCTACAACCTTCTCTTTCTTCCAGGGACCACGTTTCATAAATTTTCAGATTGGATCCATAAACATCAATCAATCATCAAGAATCAACCAATCTCCTTTCCACCAATTAGATCTGAATCAAGTAGATACTTTTCTGACAGCTGTACCCAAAACACAGTACCAGAAACCACACACCAAACACTGAACCCAGAACACAGCAGCAATAAACAGAACCAGCTAGATCACAACTTAAAGTATATACGCTATTTCAATAACCTGCAACATGCGTTCATACGCTTCTGTGTTTGGAACAACCTGCGTATACGTTGTTTTCATTCACTGAACCAGCGTGTATACGTGCCTTCGCTTCACTGAACCTGCGTACAGATCTATAAAGGATAATTCGCTCTTTTAGATATTCAAAAACACTAATTAACCCAAATTATCAGTGTCATAGATCAAGCAAGCACCACATATAACAGACCAAAATCATATAAAGATACTATCATTCAAGCTTAAAGATTATGACCCATCAATAAAACTTATCCTTCTTCTTTGTGCTAAGGTTCCTCCTTTATTCAGATCCAGAGTTGCACCATAACCCAATTACTAGCATTCAGATCTACCACTTTTTCAGATATTCAATGCTAATTCAGATCATCATTTGCCACAAGATCTCCTTCCTCTTTTATAGTCTTAGGCCTTCCACAATACCACGGTCCAAAACCATAACATTTCATTACCATGAACCCAAAACTAGGGATCAACACATTTGACGAGTCGCCATGGTCCAAAACCATAGGTTCAAATCCCAAGGACTAACTACCATGGACCAAGAGTAAGTCCCCAACATATACGCGCTTTTGTAATGTATAACCCGCGTGTATACGCGTCTTCGTCTAGATTAACCTGCATATATGTCTTTTCCTTCTTTCTGAGTGCCTGAACTGAGATCTGCCACTAGAGTGAGTTGCCATCAAGTACAACACCTATGCCGTAGTACCAAACCAGAATCATAATGCCAATAGATGCAAACCTATTTTTGAGTTTAAAACTTGAGGAAATGTTTGGAACTCCAAAGATTTGATTCCTCTCAACACTTGGTAGATCTGGACTTAAGATGGATCTATGATGATTTTGAACAACACACTAATAAATTGTTTTAATTATAACATTTTTTGAATTTTCACTTGTTTTATATAATATATAGAATTATTTTTGTTAATGCACATACGTTGATTAATTTTGTTTTTAATACTTTTTAAAATATTACATGTCAACTCCATATTAGACATTGAAAGAATTACAAATTTCTATTGTACCTTGATTTAGTGGGAAATTCTCTCTCTCTCTCTCTCTATATATATATATATATATAGATATATATCTTTTACTTAATATGTATATTGAAATACTTGATTTATGATCTACATTCACTCTAACATGTTAAGACATAACAATAAAATTACAACTAAAAAAATTATATTACTAATGTACATCACAACCAATCACGCATCACATCCAACTACACTATATTTTACTTAAGGGATTCCCATGATTAAAAATCTAAATAGTGCTTTATTGTTAGAATTTAAGTTTAGACCCTTAACTACGCCTTAACCCAAACATTTTAGTATATATGATGATGTTCACCCGAAACCTTCTCGAAGTGCCGCAACTGGTAGTTGTCGATCAAACGTAAGGGCAAGTGGAAATATCTCCACCGTAGAAAATAGGGTTTCAGATCTGAAGGTTGCCAATCAACGAGAAATGCTCAGGGTAACTGATCCCTACACCATCTGCCACTCAACCCATTCATCTGCTCTAGTGTTTCCAACTAGTCGAGCTCTACAACTCGCACCACATATGCTACTTTCAAGTGTTACTGGACGACAACACTTACGTAGGTGAGTTGAGGTCTAATATTGGTTGATTTCCGGCATTACCAAGTTAAGTTAAGGTTTAAACAAATCTCAGCCTAATGTTTTCATTATATGGGTTCACACAGGTAATCTTTTGGTGCTGAGTTTCACCTTCCTGTTGATTTCTAGCAACAAATTCAGTTTCAATGGTGGAGGTTGTAAGTTGCGGCATGTGCCTCCCTTTTTTCCTGAAAGGAACTCAGTTATAACCCTTATACGCAAAAATAACTTCCCTACAGTGTTGTCATTGCCCTTATATGCAAATTTCTCTCTTTCTTTTGTATTATCATTCACACAATTACCTCATTCTTTTACAGGCTTTAGTGCAAAGGTTACAAAGGAGGATGGACCTTTTCCCAAGTTTGCAGGTAAGGGTTTTGGGCTTTAACCCTTCTGGACACAAGGTAAGTTACCCAGAATCACAATTTCCACCTTAAACCTACAACTTACTAAGGTTTCACAAATAATAATGATAATATTTCTGTTGCTCGTTGCAGGTTTACCACGATAACCGTTTTGAGGGAAATTGGCTAAGTGTCCAGCTGAGACTATATCCTTTTGGCTTGCCCAGGTGCTATAAATATGTTCATGAGTCTTCTATATAGGAGATAGTTGTAGTAGAGTTTTGCAAAATTTTCTTTGACTCTCGACTTGGGAGAAGTAATGGCTTGGTAATTCATATGGGTCTTTTTTGTCAACTCTTGGAACCATGTCTAGAGTAGTTGTTTGTCTCTCAAATTTATTGTTTTTTGTTAAGATTTGGGCCTTGAGGCGAACCTCGACTAGGAAATAATTTCTCTGATTATACATATATAGAATTGTTTATTCTAATGAAAGAAAAGAGTTTGCGTATAAATTCTTCTGCTTGTTTACACTTGTAGAGTTGTGCATGCAATTTATTTTTGTTATTCCGAACTAGTTCCTCTTCAACCATGGGTTTACTTTTTTTTTTTTTTGCACTTACAATATCTATACATTTTATTAACTCTCGACAAATATATTTACTTTCATATTTCAGTTTCCAGTCTCAAGGAAGATGTAATTAGAGTTTTGATTGAGACCGGACCTGGCGTTGGTTCTTTCTAGTGGCGCAAGCTCTCAACCGCCTCAGTGCCCTTATACCTGTAATATTTCCTTCCTCACCCATAGTCCTTTCCAACATTAGATGAGGTTCTGTAAGAAATCAATTTTAACGGGTTTTAACTAGATTTTCGAGTTCACTTTACGAATTCACCACCAAATCTCACTATGTAGTCCTTCTTTTACTACAGATTCACTATGGTGATAACTACCCTTCCCCATGTTAGTCACAGTGACCCACTTCTTCACTCCGAGAAGCGTCAACCCAGGCTACCCATGCCCTTTCCATACAAAATGCAGAGTAAAATGAATAGTTTTCATCCCCAACCAATACCCTTTGTTTTTCCTATGCCCATACTTATGAAGGTTGTCCACATGTAGGTAATCCCAACCATGTGTAGTAAGTAAATAAATAAAGAATATTAATCAGGACAACATGAGAATGTAGGAACCATTTACAGTAAGTAAATACAGTTAACCACAACCAAAAACTAGTTTAGCCTTTCACATTTTAAGTAAGTAAACTTAAATATTTCCTCGTGGAATTTGTTACATAACAACTAGTGCAACCACAACCCTTCCCTTTCAACAAAAATTAAACCTAAAACAACACATACATATTCAAGTACAGGTACTTATCTGAATAACAACTATCCCACGAATTCAATAAGGTTGAGATTGTTCCACCCAACCTTAAGAAGGGAAATTATGCCCACTTCTCCCCCTGAGCTTCCACTTTAGAACAATAGACAACATTAATCGATTAGAGTCAGGTAATAGACATCAGTACCATAGTCCAACCTAATACTTGCTGATATTTTTTTGTACCAGAGTTCTCCACTAGCTCTACTTTAGCTCACGATTCCCTTTTTGGCAGCGTCCTGCCAAATTCATAGACTTCTCTCCTTCTTTCCGTAAAGATAAGAAAAAGTAGAACCCCTTCTCTCTAGTGAGATCCTCTTTTATCTCTAGGGAAGAGAGGGCTAACTATTTCTAACTGCCTGGAGGTTGGAATTCATTTATCGGTCATCCCTCTTGAATTTTGAGATTCCGATAACAAAATAACATTAATATAGATTTAAATATTTAACAAAAGTTTCACTAGGCTTCCATGAGCCCCATTTACCATAACCTTGAGTAATGCAAGTAATGTAAATGTTCGTAACTCAAATATCATCTCGGGTGTTACATCTTCCCCCCCTTAGGTGAAACATCGTCCTTGATGTTTACTCTTTCCCATGGAACAATTAAGGAAAAGCTTCTCATATAAAATTCTCGTCTTCCTAGGTGTGCCTCCTCCGGGCTAAAGTGTCTCCACTACACTTTAACCTAGGTGATATCTTGCCTTCGTAACATTGTTTCTCTCTAGTTGAGAATATGTAGAGGCTCTACCAGGAACTCTTCGTCCAGTTCGACTTGTCAACCAACATAATTTGTCATTAGCTTTATTTATTCCTCAAATCAACTATATACATATTTCTAAAATTAGTGTCATACTTACTTGTATATCCTGCCAGTTACTAAGGTGTCGGGGATCATACACATACTTCTTTAATTGTGAAAATTGAAACACATTATGAACCTTTATATGGCTTGGAAGGACAAGCTGGTAGGCTACAGGTCTTGCTCTTTTCAAGACCTAAAAGGGTTCACAATATCGGGGTGCTTGCATAGAAAAACTACCCCACCTCATGGTACTTTTCTTGGGTTTTATTCCTACATAGAGATGGTCTCATATAAAACTCTTTAAAGGTTCTCTTTTTATGTACATACAATTTATGCCTATCTTGGGCAGCTTTTAAAATTGTTGTACCCTTTTTACCTCTCGCTCCATTTGGGCCAAAATATTAGGTCCTAAAATCATCTTGCCCTTTGGATTAGTCCAATTAGCGAGAATTCTACACTTCCTGCAATACAATACTTCATAGGGGCTCATTTTTAATGATTCATGGTAACTATTATTATAGGAAAAATGAAATAAATGAAGATATTCTTCCCATTTGGTTGGTTGTTTCATTACATACATTCGTAACATGTCTTCTAACGCTTGATTTACCTGTTTAGACTATCCATCCATATGGGGGTGATATGCAGTACTAAACCGAATCTGAGTACCCATCCTAGTAAAAAGAGCTTTCCAAAATGTGGAGGTGAATTTCACATCCCTATATGAAATTACCACTTTTGGCATGCCATGCAACTGAAATATTTCTTTCATAAATATATTTGCAATTTCCACAGTCTTGTAGGTAGAATTAACAACAATAAAGTGGGAATTTTTTCTTAACTTGTCCACCACTACCATGATGGAATCATGTTGTTTCCTAGTTTTGGGTAATCCTGTGATAAAATATAATGCAATCATTTCCCATTTCCACTCAGGAATAGGGAGAGGATGGAGTAAGCCAATAGGGTGTTGATGTTCATCCTTTACCTGCTGACACTCCAAACATTTGGCTAAATACCTAGCAATATATTTCCTCATACCAAGCCAAAAATAATCCCTCTTAATCGCAGAAAACAATTTTTGATACCCAGGATGGGTAGCATATGGACTACGGTGAAACTCATCCAAAAACATTTGTTTAATACCCATTTGATTAGGAACATAACTTATTCCTTTTAATGTTAACAAATTCTTATCATTTAGACCATACTCGGATTATTTTCCAAAATTATGTATTTGTTTAACTTGCTTCCATAATAATTCATATTCTGGATCCTTAAGGGAAGCTTCTCTAAGTTGTTCTGATACATCAAATTAAATGTGATGATACCGAATTTCATAGAGACATTGCACCTTCCTACTTAGTGCATTAACCACATAGTTTTCCTTCCCCTTAAGGTGTCTTATATTGAAGTCAAATTCACTCAAGAACACAATCCACCTGGCTTGTTGCGCATTTAAATTAGGGTGCTTGAAGAAATTGGTTAAACTACTATGGTTTGTCATTAACAAGATTTTTTTCCCAGTAGATAATGGCGCCACACCTTTAAAGCATGTACCACTGCAGTGAGTTCTAAATCATATGAAGAATACTTCTGATCATGCTATTTTAACTTACGTGATTCGTAAGATGTTACCTTGACCCCTTCTTGACAAGCATGAGTGCATGCAATGAATTATTTTCTGGATCAACAAATTTTAATATTGGGGTTGATGTCCGTAAGTGTTTTAATGGTTCAAAACTGCATTGGCATTCATCAGTCCATTTGAAAATTATTCCCTTTTTATGTAGGGATGTTATGGGGTAGGCAATTTTAGAAAATCCTTCAATAAAGTGACGGTAATATCGAGCTAATCCCATGAAGAACTGAATGTTGGTAACTTTTCTAGGTACAGGCCAATTCATAATATTTCTAATCTTCTTTGGATCAACAACTGTACCTTTAGAGGAAATCGCATGTTCCAAGTATTGAATCCGCTCCTTAAATAAATCACATTTACTAAATTTGGCGTAAAGCTAATTTTCTCTTAAGGTTTGCAAGAATATCCATAAATTTTCCTTATGCTCCTCCACATTCTTCGAATAAATCAAAATATCATCAATAAAAATTAGAACAAACTTGTCCTGGTAAGAGTAGAAAATCACATTCATTAAACTTATAAAGTTTGCAGGGGAATTAGTAAGCCCGAATGGTAACACGATAAATTCATAATGGCCATAACGTGTTATGAATGTTGTTTTACAAGCATCCTCATCCTTAATCCTTATTTGGTGATAGCCAGATCGTAAGTCAATCATAGAAAACAATGAGGCACCTTTAACTTGGTCAAATAAGTCGTCAATTCTTGGCAAAGGGTACTTATTTTTGACAAATATATTATTTAGTTTCCTATAATCAATGCACAATCGCAGCATGCCATATTTTTTCTTTACAAACAACATCGGTGCCCCCCAGGGCGACACGCTTGGATGGATGTGCCATTTATCTAGTAGTTCTCGTAACTGTATCTTGAGTTTAGTGAATTTACATATACTCATATGATATGGTGCTTTCGACACCAAGGTAACTCTTGGAACAAGTTATATTGTGAAATCAATACTCCTTTTTGGTCGTAGTCCTAGTATCTCCTCTGGAAATACATCCACAAATTCCTGAATGATGGGTATATTTTCCAGGGTAGATAACTTGTTCTTGGTATTTGTATAACCCACCTATACTGCATAAATTTGGTAGCCCTTCTTGACAGCTTCTTTAATTGATTAGTTGTGATGGATCGTAGCTTAATATCTCTTTTAATACCTTGAATTTCTTGTCAACCCCCTTCTTTTGTGAGGAAGATAATGGTTTTGTCTTGATATTTTACTAGGGACCAATGTCCCTCCAACAAGTCCATTTCAATCAGCAGATCATAAGATCCTAAAGGTAATACATTTAAATTCACCTTAATCTGTCACCCCTTGATCTCAATAGGACAACCTTCCACTTTGGCTATTACCTTTCTCTTTTCTCCAGTGGAAAATTACATTAGCCATGAATTTTTAAACTTAACACTTGACAAGCAACACAATTCAACTGTTTTCAGACTGACATAACTAATACTTTCTCTCGGGTCAATTAAAAGATACATAGAATGGTTAGCTATCTTACCTTCGAATTCTACCATCGTGGGTTGGTATTTCACCTGATGATATTTTAGGGAAGCATTGATTCTTGGTATGCTTCTAACCACCTCCTTAATTGTAGAGTCTTCCTGAACACTTGCAATTGGCTCTGTTCTAGTATGGTGAGGGAAATTGTTGTAGTAGTGGAGTTCCCCACAACCCCAGCAATATAGGGGAGGTTGTTGTGACTAACTAGGATGTAGCTTATTTGATGCTTCAACTTGTTTAGGTTCACTTGATACTATGTTTCTTTGCTGAATCCTTCCTGGGGGTCCACCCATTGGTTTTCTGGGTAAAGACTTAACACCTGCAGACCTGGTGTTTTTATTATTGCTCTAGAAGTTTTTTAGTCCTTTTTTGCTCAACCAGACTCTATTGGTTTCCCCTTTCTACCGCATTTGCTGGTAATAGATGTGGTAATAGTAATTGGGGTTGGGGCTAAAGTTTACAAGCCGAGAGAATAGGAGGCCTTAATAGATGTGGGCCTTTTCTTCCTGTATATAGGGACCACATCTTAACAAAGAGGTAAAATTGGCTACAAACTCATCCATGGACTGTTGTCCTAATTTCAAGTCATGAAATTGCTTTTCCTTTTAGTCACACAACCTATCAATTAGATATTTGTCTTTAAAATGTTTTTGAAAGGTGTCCCAACTCACTTATTGCTCGTCAATACCTTGAACTATATTAACTTCTTCCCACCATAGGCTTTCTTTACCTTGCAATTGATAAATTTCCAATCTCGCCTTTAAATTGTCGTCATATTGATAGATTTGAAAATACTTATTCATATTAATCAACGAGACTTCAAAAAATTTCTCTGCTTCCCCATCAAACAATGGGGGTTTAATTTTTTTGAATTCATCTTGCAACTCAACTTTTAGTCTTTTGGCCGCCATTCCCTTGGAAGTATTCCTGTACCCTTCCTCATTATCCATTCTGTTTCCTTCAATTTCTGGGTGGTCCTCCTATTGTTGCTGCATCTCATCTGTGTTTCCATTATCTGGGTTGGGGTCTGAGTTCCTTTTATTTTATATATCTGAGAGGCTTTTCATAATCCTCTCTTGTTCCAGTTTCAGCCTCTCATTATCAACTCTTAAATTCATCACCTTAGCTCACAACTGCTAAACTGTGTCTAGTATAATTGCATTAACATTCTGGGTTCCTTCCCCTAACTAAACCCACATCTCCAGATTGGCGTACAGATGAGGCATGGATCAATTAGAAAATGGAGGAAAGGCCTACCAGAGTCCAACGTAAGGCCTCCTATTCTCTCGGCTTGTAAACTTTAGCCCCAACCCCAATTACTATAAATGGAACCTGCAAGACAATTATAATAAGCAACAGAACTACAAGATATACATAACATAGACTAATATCTCTAATCAATGAGTCAAGAGGGAATTTAAATACATAAGCATCAAATAGACACAAGTATAAGAATATTTTGTATTAATAAAATGTAGGATAACTTTACAACCCTTTTTCATATTTTGACTATGTAGATGTCTCCCACCAAACTTATCCTTAGCCACCAAGCAAAATTTCAATATCAACTCAAGGATGGTAATGGATCATTAGGTAAGAAACAACAACATCAGCGCATAGCTAAGAGTCTCCAAAAGCCAACCTAGACTCTATCAGAGGTAGTGAATTTATAGGGTAAATAGGTTAGTTTGGGTTTTACCAATCTAGGACATAGATCCACATATGAAGGAAGATAAGCTCTATGGATAAGAGATAAGACCTCTAGGATAGGAATTCAAGATCTCAATCAATGGAAAATGGTTAAAACCACCTTAGAAGCTTCTGGAAAGAGAAAATTCCTAATTATATTTTATTTTTCCCAAAATTATAGAGCTATCACACTTGTAGCGAAGACAATCTACGCTGGTCAGTGTAGGTGATTAGATATGAAACGTGCAACCATTACAGGTGGCATAGAAGACATGGTGTGATGGGCCCAAAATGAGTTTTTAAGTTGATAAATCCAGAATTCTTGGACCTTTTGGAGGAATAATGTTTGAGGCTTTGCAAAGGGATTATGAAAAGGTGTCGAGGATATTGATTGATCAGGTTTCTAGGTCAATTTAGCGAATGTGACAAAATGACTTGTAACATATTTACCCCTAAAGTAAAAATTCTAAAGTAGTGGCTGAGGACTGAAGTGATTTATTTTGTGATAAGTTTGAATCATGAAAATGTTGAGATCATCTGTTACAATATATAATAATCATGATATCATTGCTGAGGTAGGCATACTCATAATCAACCTATAGGCCAATATTACATGTACAATGATCAAAAGTTTCATCTACTGATGATGAATGGTGGATCCATGCTTGGATGACCTTTGGAATGATCATAGCCATCATACTCTGTGATCTAGTATGAATCCTGAAATCATACCATGTTGGGTTGTGTTATATTCTTTCCACGACTAGCCCACGTAGTTAACCAGGGGGTTAGAGGGGGCGTGGAGCCCCGCCTTTGTTGTGCCGATTGTGTAGTGGGGGGGGTCATAGGAGGTTTGAGGGGTACCCGTAACCCCAATTTATGGGGTTCGCGGCAGCGCCCCAGAAAATTTTGGTTTTGGACCCTATGTTAGGATGGGTGGACCCACCTATGGTTTTGTGCATGATTTTCGCACATGTTTTTGGATGCGATGGTTTTTGGTCCACTATATTAGACGTGATGGTTTTCGGTCCATGGTATTAGATGCTTCGACATGTATAAATATTTATTATAAAATTGAAAGGAACATAATGAAAAGTCAAGCTGGTAGTCCCGGTTTTGGGATCAAGGGGAAAATCTTTGTGTATATGTGTTTTATGTGTTATGCTCTCGCATTGTTTATTTTCTATGTTTTAGAATTCGTATGCAGGTAATTTCTGTACAGGGTTAAAACCTACATTTTGTATCAGAGCAGTTTTGGCTTCAAGGGGACACCTTTGTTGCTGAGGAGTTTCACTCGGGCCTGTGGTAGACCCTGTTCAGTGTGAGATCTGCGAGATCGATTCTAGTGGTGAAAGAAGATGGCGAGTAGTGGAAAGATAGAGATCGAGAAATTTAATGGTCAGAGTTTTGAGTTGTGGAAACTCAAGATGGAGAATTTGTTGCTGGATAAAGATCGATGGATCGCGGTAGATCCGGGTACTAAACCAATGGGAATGTCCGATGAAGAATGGAAGAAGTTGGATCGGAAGGCAAAGAGCACAATATGATTGTGTGTCTCAAATTCAGTATTGCTGAATGTATCAGGGGAAGCCACGATGAAGGCTTTTTGGGACAAGTTAGGTACTTTGTACCAATCTAAGTCTCTGGTGAATAAACTGTTCCTAGGGAAAAGATGTATAACCTGAGGATGAAAGATGGAGACTCAGTGACGTAGCATCTGAACACATTTAATATTGTGGTAAGTCAGTTAGCATCTGTTGATATTAAAATTTCAGATGAAGATAAGTGCACCAGTTTGTTGTGTTCTCTACCAGATTCGTGGGATAGTCTGGTTATTGCAATAGGTAGCAATGCAACTACCTTGCAGTTTGATGAAATAGTCTCATCCTTGCTGATGAAGGAGATAAGATGGAAAAATATGGAGAGCCAGAATGGCGATGCCTTGCATGTACGAGGACAGTCCCATAATAGAAACAAAAATAAGTCATCGAGTGGGAGATCTAAATCTCCAGGAAAACCTGTAAATGTGGTGTGCTGGAAATGCGGAAAGGAAGGGCACTACAAAAGGGAATGAAAATCTAAAGCTCCTGACAAAGGAAAGGGATTTGATGATGCTCCTTCTGCAGAGGTGAAAACCACCTCAGATGAAGGTGGTGATGTGTACTTGGCTTCTTCAAGTACACATGTATATCATGAGGCATGGTTGATTGGCTCAGGTGCATCCTTTCACTTCACTCCCCATAGAGAGTGGTTCTGCGAGTGTGAGAAATATGATGGTGGTGATGTCTTCTTGGGGGATGACAGGAAGGCTAGAATCATTGGTCGTGGAAAAGTAAAGTTGAAGCTGCAAGGTGGAAGGGTTAGGAAGCTTCTGGGTGTTCTGCATATTCCTACCTTGGCCAAAAATCTGATTTCTGTAAGCAAGTTGGATGATGCAGGTGTAAAAATAGTGTTCGAGAAGGATAACTGCAAGATGGTTTGGGAAGCACTAGTATTGATGCGGGGAGTTTGGATTGGAACTTTGTACAAGCTGCAAGGTAGAACAGTTGTTGATGGGTGCAACAGTTCTGTGGTTCCTAAAAGTGGAGTAGAAAATCTAGTGGTCTCTAGAGAGAAGACCATGCTGTGGCATCAAAGGCTTGGACATATTGGAGAGAAGGGCCTTTGAATACTTC
>APFE030900480.1:131044-183637 GCA_000404065.3 Pinus taeda | reverse complement strand
GTGGTTCCGGGTTAGGACAAGAATTCTGGGCAGAGGCAGTGGATACTGCATGTTACTTGGTCAACAGGTCACCTTCACCAGCGTTGGAGGATAAGACTCCACAAGAAGTATGGACTGGTAAGAAACCCTCTCTTTCACATCTGAGGGTATTTGGATGTGATGCATATGTACATGTTCCAAAGGAGAAATGAACCAAGTGGATAGTAAATCTGAAAAGTGCATCTTTATTGGGTATAAGGATGGTTTAAAGGGCTATAAGCTTTGGAACCCAGTAACAAGGAAGGTTGTGTACAGTCGAGATGTGGTGTTCAGAGAGGTGAAAGATGTTATTAAACATGAAGTCCAACCAAAGGAACCTGTGAAGATAGAGTTTGAACTAAAGGAGGAAGAATCAGACTCTGTAGCAGAGGAGGAATCGGAAGATGAAGAGCCATAAACTTCAGCTATGAGAAGATCAGTTCGAGAAAGAAGGCAGCCAGAAAGGTATAGTCCCTTTGCTTTCTGTTCAAATTTTTCTTTGTCTGTTACTGATGATGATCCTGGAACTGTGAAGGAAGCAGTGGATTCAGAGGATGGAAAACTCTGGAAAGAGGCCATGGTTGATGAAATGGCATCTTTGCACAAAAATGAGGCTTGGGATCTGGTGGAGTTGCCGGCTGGAAGGAAACCCATTGGCAGCAAATGGGTGTTCAAAAAGAAGACAAATGCAGAAGGAAAAGTGGAGAAATACAAAGCTTGGTCGGTAGCAAAAGGTTATTCCCAGGTTCCGAGAATTGATTTTGGTGATATTTTTTCTCTTGTTGCCAAGGTAACTTCTATTAGATTACTTTTATCTGGTGTTGCTGCTTTGATTTTGAGGTAGAACAGATGGATGTGAAGACAACATTTCTTCATGGGGATCTAGAAGAGGAGATCTACACGAAGCAAACTAAAGGATTTGTGGTGAAGGGTAAGAAAGAATTGGTATGCAAGTTAAAGAAGTCTCTGTATGGGTTAAAATAGTTACCAAGGATGTGGTATCAGAAATTTGATACATTTATACGGAGACTTGGCTTCACCAGAAGCAAAGCAGATCACTGTGTGTATTTTAAATTAATTGGTGACCGTGTTATTTATCTGGTCTTGTATGTGGATGATATGTTGCTGGTTGGAAATGACAAAGAAATTATCCAGGATTTGAAGACCCAATTGACCTCCAAATTCGACATGAAAGATCTCGGTGCTGCAAACTATATTTTGGGCATGGAAATTAAAAGAGATCGGGCAAAGAGGAAGCTCTGGTTAAACCAGAGGAAGTATGTCGAGTCAATATTGCAGAGGTTTAATATGCAGGATAGTAATCCGGTGAAGGTTCCTATTCCTGTAGGTGTGAGGTTATTTGTTGAACAATGTCCCAAGCAAGAAGAGGAAGAGGACATGTCCCGTGTTCCATATGCAAGTGCAGTCGGTAGCTTGATGTATGCAATGGTCTGTACTAGACTAGAAATTGCACATGCAGTGGGAGTATTGAGCAAGTTTATGTCAAAACTAGGAAAGGAGCATTAGACAACAATGAAGCAGGTTTTCAGGTATTTGCGTGGCACTAGTGATTATGGTTTGTGCTACCAAGGAAGACCAGGATTGGACAGAGTATTGGATATTCGTGGCTTTATTGATGCAGACTGGGTTGGAGATCTGGATCACAGAAGATCTACAAGTGGGTATGTGTTTAACATATTTGGAGGTGCAGTCAGTTGGATGAGTAAGAAACATTCTGTAGTGGCACTATCAACTACAGAGGAAGAATACATGGCAACCACTCATGCAAGCAGGGAAGCAGTTTGGTTGCAGAGATTGTGTTCAAGTATGGGTTTAGTACAGGAAGCTATACGGATAGACTATGACAGCCAAAATGCAATTTTCTTGGCAAAGAACCCCACATATTATTTAAATACAAAGCACATTGATGTTCAGTATCACTTTGTGAGGGATACGATAGAAGACAAAAAGGTGTTGCTGGTAAAGGTGGACACTTTGAAGAATACTGTAGATGCATTGACAAAATCTGTGAGCTCTGAGAAGTTCTCTTGGTGTAGAGAGACAATGGGCGTTTCAGGGCCAGAAAAGTGACTAATCTCTCTTGTGGCCCCCTGTGGAAAGAAAACAACAAGTGGGAGAATGTTGGGTTGTGTTATATTATTTCCACGACTAGCCCATGTAGTTAACCGGGGGGTTAGAGGGGGCGCGGAGCCCTCCCTTTGTTGCGCCGATTGTGTAGCAGGGGGGGGGGGGTCATAGGGGGTTTGAGGGGTACCTGTAAGCCCACTTTATGGGGTCCGGGGCAGCGCCCCAGAAAATTTTGGTTTTGGACCCTATGTTAGGATGGGCGGACCCACCTATGGTTTTGTGCATGAGATTCGCACATGTTTTTGGATGTGATGGTTTTCAGTCCATGGTAATGGATGTGATGGTTTTCGGTCCATGGTATTGGATGCTTCGGCATGTATAAATATGTATTATAACATTGAAAGGAACATAATGAAAAATAAAGCTGGCAGTCTCGGTTTTGGGATCCAGGGGAAAATCTTTGTGTATATGTGTTTTATGTGTTATGCTCTCGCGTTTATTTTCTGTGTTTTAGAATTCGTATGCAGGTAATTTCTATACAGGGTTAAAACCTACATAGCCAAGATGTATGAAACAAGATTCGGGGTCTTCTACCTTATTCACTTGATAGTACAAGTCTAGCCATGTGAATAAATGAGTTGGAGTTGAACATGGTAGAAACCATATGATTAGCAACCAATGATGCAAGTCATTAACAAATGCGAGATGAACCATCGATAATGATAATGGATCGCAAGGTACTATAGTACAATCTATGTGGTGTGAATGAATGAGTTGAAGTCGAACACCACACAAAATCTTTCGATCAAAAGCCAATGATGAGAACCTATCGCCAAAAGCGAGGGAAATTTCCATTGAGTTTTGCAAGTTCCAAGGCACTGAAGGGAGTTGATAATTCAGCTTCTTGGATAATGAGCTGATTTCAACATGAAGTGACCCATCGTAGGAGGGCCTTGATGTATCCCCCATCAACGAAATGAAACATATATCAAGATTTGAGATAAAATTTAGTGATACAGAGCTGGTTCAGGAGTGACATACATGAAGTAAGGCTTAAAGTATTGTAGAAGATGTCAACAAAAGGTGGAATTTCTCTTGAACATATCAACACATTGGTATGGATTTGGTAGCATTGACTCAAAGACCCATAGTGAAGGTGTAATCAGCAGAGAGGTAAGAAAATTCCCTAACCCAAGGAAACTCATCGCTATTAATAAGTGAAATTATCTATTTTCCCAATTTCCAAACCATTTATGGCCAATACCTCTTTAGTTTTGACAAGCTTGAGGAGGATAACATATGCTTGATATATAAGTTCATCCTTCAGATGAATCCTTCTGGGTATTTTTAACGAACACTGATAAGGAGTGGTTCGATCTCATCATGCTTAATGAGTTCATCGTTGTTTAATAGTTTTATGAGTCCGGTGAAGGCGTAACTCAACTTCTTATTCATGTTTAGAGAGTTTGAAAAAGAGGCAAAAAATAAAACTCCAAGAGGTCCCTTTTTGTAAATTTAGTCTCTTCAGTCTAAAAAGGCATAAAATGATACTCATGAGAACCTTTTATTCATGTTTGACTAAAGTATTCGCTTTTGGTAAATAGTCTGTCCTATTCTGGAAAAGGGTTAAACTTATACTAGGTAGACGTCTTTTCATTTAATTTAACGAGTTTGAAAAGACAAGTGTTCAACAATATTTTCATGTTTTGGGAGTTTGAAAAGAGCTCAAAGAGGATTCCTCTTGGAGGAATGAGTGGTATAAATGGTATCAAATGGTTCCAGTCATGATGGAACTGACCAAAACACGTAAAGTTCAAGAGGTTGACTAATAAGACCACTTGTCATAGCTTTTAGTCAGGAAAGGGTAAAACAACCAAGTGAAAGCATATGATCGGCCAACCAAATGGTGATGATGGAATGAGAAAACCAAGGCTCATACGGAAAAAAATAGGCTGATAAAAATGGAAATCATGCAGGATAAAATGAGAATGGTTTCGTTTTTACACAAGCTTGAAACATGGGAAAAACTATGCTTGAAAGTGATTGGCTTCATTTTTACACAATCTTGAAACATGGGAAAACTATCCTTGAGATAAGTTTTCATGCCCCCAGCATAATAACACAATTCTAGGTGCATGACCCCCAAGCTTCATATTATTCACCTAAGTAGACTATCAGTTACTAATAGGTAGATGAATGAAGGTTTATGTATGAGCTCAAGCGAAAGACTCAACTTAGCATTTATGAGATCTAATAAATGACTCAAATTGGAGGGATATTTATTTCATTTTTTAATGAGCTTGACACAGGAAAATAACTATGCTCAAGGGACCTTGTTTCATTTTTAAATGAGCTTGACACAAGAAAAGGAACTATGCTCATGAAACCTTATTTCATTTTTTAACAAGCTTGACACAAGAAAATGAATTGTGCTCTGAGGTACCTTGTTTCATTTTTAATGAGCTTGACACAAGAAAATTAACTTTTCTCACAGGTACCTTGTTTCATTTTTTAACAAGATTGACTCAAGAAAAGGAACTTTTCTCATGGGACCTTGTTTCATTTTTTAACCAGCTTGCACAAGAAAAGGAACTATGCTCTGGGGACCTTGTTTCATTTTTAACGAGCTTGACACAAGAAAAGGGACTCTACTCCATTTTCTTGATCATGACCTCTAGGAGGCCATGACTTCTAAGAAGTTATAATCAGATGAGAGAACAACACTTTGGAAGGGATACATATCAAGAGATTTAATGGAAAGATCAAGTTCCAATGCCCCCAGTAAATGATTCAACATATTACCTACTGTATCTGGGTAAAAAGAAGTTGAGAAAATAATGAAAGGTTCATCTTTATTAGTAGGTATGGAGCAGGTTGTCACATAATTGACTCGTGGCAAGGAACATACCACTTGAATATTTGGGAACTTTTATGGAATTTTATATGATTGACAGTCAAATTAGGACCAATGAATGAAATTTGATCAATAGTCATTATTTTTCCATCATGTGGGAAACACATCCCTTAAAATAGCATGGACACGACAACGTTCATGGCATAAACATAGTCTCACCCAAGGAGTAAATTGAAATCCAAGGGAACTTGAATTACCATAACATCAATATAGATATTTTTTCGCTTCCAAAGTAATACAAAACTGAGGAAGGATCCCTAAAGATTCTGAAGTTCATATGTTGAAAGCTAATAGATTCAAAGCATTAGAAAGAAGATGAGGAGAACCTATCGCTTTCGAAGCAGTCGAGGATAGAATACTAACAAAATCTCCCTCATCTATAACAATGCAATGGATTGTTTTATCACAAACCTTCACCCTGATTTGGAAGGGCATGTAAGAATGGAGACGAGGTTCTCTCAAATGATTCCAATTAAAGGAAATGACTTGATTACTTAGAGGGGGTTCTGTGACAACATGAGAAATTCTCCCTTGTTTGGTAGAATTAGAAGAAACAAGAAGAACTTGAGCAATATGATCTCCACTCTCTACGGGAAAAGCATGATCGATTGAAGGTGGAATTAGATTAACCACTTTCTCAACCAATGGTTGGTTGGGCATAAACTCATGGGATTCATATTTAGAGAGATTGGGATTGACTAAAGATGGATTCGAGTCAATTACTTCATTAACTAGTGGAGGATTTATGGAAAGTTTTCAGTAACTATTTGGAAGCTAGTCTTAACAAGTAGTAAGGGTTCCCAACATTTTGGAGGCTTCATCCAAATAAGGGAAAAGGTGAAGTGGATGATTCCCTTCACATAACTTATAAGAAAACTTAACTTTACCCATCTTTAGATGGATCTTGTTATCATTAGTCAATGGTTTGTCACCAACATGATCTCTATAGACAGATGACAAGGGTTGATGTGAGCCTAAGGACCATACTTCTAATACCTATGGAATACTAGGACAATCTCTAAGAAGGTGATCACCCTTACAAAGCATGCAAGGGAATTTAACTTTACGGGGCTTGTTAGAGGGTTTCTCAATATTAGTTTTGTTAATAACAATGTTTTCTTGGTTTCCCATCCTACTTAATTTGCTTCTTTTTATTCGTCCTTTTCTTCTTCTTCTTAGCTTCCTGGTTACTAGAATCAAGACTTTCACTAGGTGAGGAGGAAGAAAGGGACGAAGAAACAATAGGTGAAGAAGGAAAAGGGTCAACTTTAGGATCAAATTGAGATTGATGTTGTTTAGGTGGAGGACTACTTGGTTGAGGAGCATTTTGGACATTCGAAACCAAGGAGGTCAAAATAACCAAAATGGTAAAACAATGGTAAATACAAGAAGGGACAACCATGCCACATAAGCAGCACCAATATTTCCAAAAGGAGGAAAAGGACTGGGGTTCTTGTTAGAGGGTTTTCCTTGATTAGTAGACTCCGAGAACTATTTCCATCCATTTCAACCTAAAATATACTAAGGAGTTGTTCCAGTGTAAGGATGTTGTTTTGCATTGTTTCATGGTTAAGGGGGGTAACTAAGAAAAAGGGTTTATCAAGTCACTATAAAATGCAATATACAGTTTCTTGTATGTGCTGGCAATCTCCCCAACTGTTGTGTTTGGTGTATCACAGTAAACAAGGCGGTCAAATCGGTTACCTATGGCAGGATAACAACCTAATGGGGAATTCCAAAATATAACTAGAGGTGCGTGGAAGCGTAGTCCATAGTAGTGTTATCTAATGTGTCCTGTACCATAGGAAGTATTCTGATATACTTTTCATATGTGGAAATCCATCTGATATACTTGAAGGTACGTGGAGAACGATCCAATATACTTATGTACATGGATACCGATTACCCCAAATATGTAATGTAAACAAATAACGAAAGATCCTATGTTTAACAACGTTGGAACACGTCTCTAGCCTAGAACTATATGTGTCATTAATGTTCCAAATGACCATTAAGTTAATTGAATAAATTTTAAAGTTGATCTTCAATTAAGTTTCAATTTCAAGGCTCATGAAGCGAATTCACTTGAATTTCCTATTATGCAACTAATATGAGAAAATAACTATTTTTCTTTCAATGAAGATCTATCTACGGGAAGGAAGAAACAATAAATGATGCAACAAATAAGAACTTCCTAACTAGATATTTAGATTTGACTATTCCAATTTAATTCAAAGCTCTAAAATATATCAAACCATGCAACTTAATCTATGCACAATTCCCTTGAAATTTATGCAAATGTAATCTATGGACAATTTCCTTTCCTGTTGGGAAAATGAGAATTCTAAATATGAAAATGTAACCTATGCAAGACAATTCTTCAAAACAAACACAATATGGTTCAAATCAATGAAAGAACAATGTAACAAGACTACTTATGAACAACAATCACTTCCTTCACTAATGCAATGAAAGAACCAATCAAGTGTGAGTAAAGGAAATCCTGAATGAAATCAAATGTAATTTGAGATTTCATTAATAGATGACTCAAACTAAAATTTGGTGAAAATTACAAATATCAAAAGAGATGACATTAAAAGGAAATTAAAACTAATACAAAAAAGTGAGAGCAAAAACACTAAAAAATTGTTAAGAAACTGAAACAAACCTCTGAGTACTGACTAGTTCAGAGAGTCAAGAAAAAAATTTAGTGAAAGGCATAAAAATGCATTTTTTTGGATCCTATAGGAACCATCACAGTCTAGGTGAAGGAACTAGTGCGATGCATCATGTAGACATAGAGAGATAAGTGCACTGAATCGCGCTGTCTCCTACCAGAAAGTGTGCTGGGGCTAATTTTGTTCAAAAAGTGAAACAAAAACCATACCAAGATTATAATATTATTTTTGAAAGACCAATTACTCTATAAACAAGTCAATTTAAGTCTACTTGAAAGGTCGAAAATGAACGAGCTAAAGAAACCACTATAGTAACCTCTCGCTCCCTTGTGGAATCACTAAGTTGTTTGATGGTAAATTCTCTTTTGTGGACATAAGTCAATCCCCTAGATCCAATGGTTTGATCTAGAAACAATAGAAACAAAAAAGGCCAATGTTTTCCTTAGAGAAATTAGAAAATGGAGGAAATTCCTACCTAGAGTCCAACGCAAGTCCTCCTCTTCTCTTAGCTTGTAAACTTTAACTCCAACTCCAATTACTATAAATGGAACTTGCAAGACAATTACAACAAGAAAGAGAACTACAAGATATACATATCATAGAATAATATCTCTAATCAATGAGTCAAGATGACATTGAAATACATGAGCATCAAGTAGACACAAGTATAGGAAAACAATCTTTTTGTATTAATAAAACGCAGGAGAAGATGGAAACCCTTTTACATATTTTGACTATGTAGATGTCTCCCTCCAAACTTGTCCTTCCTCGACCACTAAGAAAAATTTCAATATCAACTCAAGAATGGTAATATATCCTTAGATAAAAATCAACAACATCAGATCATAGCTAAGAGTCTCCAAAAGTCAACCCAAACTCTATGGGAGACAATGAATTTATAGGGTAAATAGGTTAGTTTGGGTTTTACCAATCTAGGACTTAGATCCACATATGAAAAAAGATAAGCTCTAGGGATAAGAGATAAGACCTCTGGGATATGAGTTTGAGATCTCAATCAATAGTAAGTGGTTAAAACCACCTTCGAAGCTTTTGGAAAGAGAAGATTCGTATTTTTTTCTCAAAATTCTAGAACCATCGCACCTGCAACAAAGGAAACCTGCACTAGTTTGTGTAGGTGGTTAGTTATGCAACATGAAACCATTGTAGGTGGCATAGAAAATAGGGTGTGATGGGCCCAAAAATGAGTTTTTAAGCCGATAAACCCAAAATTCTTGGACTTTTTGGAGGAATAATGCTTGATGCTTTGCAAAGGGATGATGATAAGGTGTCAAGGATATTGATTGATCCAGTTTCGAGGCCATTTGAGTGAATGCGAAAAAATGACCTGTAAGACATTTCACAATGACATTGGATAAAAAAATAGAATAAATTAAAATGTACTTTATTATATATCAATAAGATAATATTTTTCATACAAAATGGGATTATTATTGGTAATTCCTTGTCTTTCAATTGGGACACTATGTCCATTACATTAAACAAAATGCCTTTTTTTCATAGATAATTATCTCAAAAATACAACAATTTGCATTGATATCCAAATAGATCATCATTCTCCACTGGAACTGTTGTCAGTGCTTGAGCTACTTCCATGACTTGGGTTATTTGGACAAACATTTTGTTGATTGCATCAATTGTTTTCATCTTCTTGATCTTGTTCCATCTGCAAACATAAAGATAAAATGTATGAGTGTATCTACATTGGTGAGAATAATGAAAATTGAAATAAATAATATACATTAATGTAAATCGAATAGCAATGTACCATAGCGAGAAGTGACTTGGTTCTTGGAATCATTGGATTGGTTTTTTATTGTAAGTGGAAAGTACATCTATACGTTCATTCGACTATATCCCTCATAGTTTTGTAAAAAAGTTACCCCCTTTCATTAACCTTCAACATGTTTGGTGTGTGTTATATTCTTTCCACAACTAGCCCCACGTGTGAAGCAGGGGGCAGTAGTCCCCCTCTACGGGGTCCAAGGCAGTGCCTCGGGGATTTTTTTTTTTGGACCCTATATTAGGTGGCCGGACCTGCATATGGTTTTGTGCATGGGTTTTGTATGGGTTTGTGCATGGGATTTTTTGTCTTTTAATATATATTTTAATATTTGTTTTTTTAAGTAATCAACATTTAAAAAAAGAAAATAAGACAACTAGAAAATTTGTTAAGTAATCAACATTTAAAAAACAATTGTGCATAATTAGGAGATGAAAAATTTTAAAGTGTCAAAAATGTCTTTAAAAAAAAAGTTGATGCTTTTCAAAATCTGCATGAAAATCACCAACATTTAAAAAAAATATCCACACTTAATACATTAGAAAATTTAAAGTGTCAAAAATAAGCCCTCTAAAAAAAGGAGTTGATGTTGGATCAACACGTTTCAAAATCACTAACATTTAAAAACAAATATTTATACTTGATACATAAGAAAATTTAAAGTGTCAAAATTATGCTAAAAAAAAAGTATATTCTAAATCAACACTTTTCAAAATCGAATGTTTTTTTGCTACTTCAAAAAACGAGTAATCGTATCAGTTCCTCTTTCAAAGTTTAAATTGTTTTTATGACACATCCACATGAATTACAATAGTTCATAGTATACATTTTCCACTTAAAGTTGTCTTATTATTGAAAAATGGTTTGAAAACTACATTGAAATTCAGATTGTGGTTATATGGTCCTCGAAACTAATTTTAGATAAGTACACAAAATTTTATTTATGATTTTACTCAACTGCAGGGAGAAAATATCAATAATATCAAATAACCAATTCTTCAAATTCCAGCTCATTCTATATTGTTGATCAAAGTCCTTCTTGGAGTTCTCCCTTTCTATCTCCAGTAAGTTCATATTTTATTTATATTTTGATTATCTAATTACATTTTTTTTAATCCATGTCAATATGAATAAAAATGTATTTTTTTTAATCCATATCAATATGAATAAAAATGTATCAAAATTTGTAGGATCCTGATTCATAATTGAGTTCAGATGAAAAAAAATATTCCTCCATTTAAAAAACGTCGGAAGCTCTTATCAGGATCAACATATCGCAAGCAGTTCGTAGATTAAAATGGATAGCCTCTTCACCCTGTAGGGCATTTTCCAACCACAATCCTAGATCAACAATGGTAATAATTGTTTAGTATAATGTAATTTCAACAAAACAATTGCATTGATGTGCTTAATAATATAATTGATATTGCACTAATGACGTTTAATATTTTTTGAAATTAAGATTCTAGTTTTAATGAGCGACCCACCTACCATATTCTGGTGCACCCCACTAAAATGTCAAATCGAGAGAAAGTTTCTTTAAGAGCAAGGCTCAAAGAGGAAGAATACAAAGAATGGTTGAATCAACCACCTATTCAATTCCCACTACGTCCAAATTATCCAATTAGGAACAACTGCAGTAATAGTAGTTCTTCATCACAAGTTGGCAATGGAGGCAATCAAATAGAGGTTGGACCTCATGGAAACTTTTAGGGGCTACTATTTGCAGGTGGGCTAATTTTCCATGATTTTTCCACAAAAAATATTTTCCAATTTCCATTTTTTATAAAAATGATTCGCCCAAATTTTACAATAGAAAATTATTTTACCTTAAAATTGTCAACATTATATAAAGACTATATATAAAAACATTATAAATTTGAATAATTTTAGAAATATATGATTAACGTTTTATAGTTTGCATATTAGGGACTAGTGAGATTCACCAATGTTTTTAAACATCAAAATGATTTTCCATCCTTAAAATTTTCTCTGAGGTTGGTATGGATGATTACTTATGGAATACAAATGCCATGGAAACAATATTGTTATATGCATTCCAGAACTATGAGCTATGGGATGATGCTCATATCACTGATACCTTATTTGAAATCCTGAAATTTGCTTCCACCACCCCTCTCTTTGGACTTGGAGGTAAGTTAAATTCTACTTAGTTGGGGAAAATGATGTTGTTGCATGACTTGAAAGAAAAGTTTGGCATGTTGAATGCATTTTTCTTGGCAATATTGAGGTAATTCGCCTACATGATCGATCAATTCCGTTATATTTTGAGAAATCTTGTCACAGAATCAACATTAAAAATGGTTTATTTTACAAATGTCACATATTTCCATTGTACAATTATATTCCTCATGAACTGTAGGTTATTCAAAGATAAGGTTCTTCTGAGTGATAATGTCTTGTTGGGTAGCTGCGAAGGGGAAAAGTAGTTGTTGAAAATGTTGGGTGTTGAGTACATATCATATCATGCATGTCTGAATGATTGTGTTCTATATAAAGGAGAATATGTAGCAAACGGATATGTCTAAAATGTGGGCATGACAGATATTATAAAAAAAAGGGTAAATCACACTGTACTCCTCATAAGATATTTAGGCACATGCTTATAATCCCAAGGATTCAAAGGATCTTTTGTTGCAAAGAATAACTATGTTGTAGGGGTGGCATGCCTTACACATAAGTGAGTCGAGGGTTATGCAAATCAAAACAAATCAATAACCATGAAGAATATAGAGGATACATGGCTTGAAAAATTCAAGGATGAAGTACGAAGTCTACAACTCAGCATAGTCATGGATGACGTCAACCAATATTCCCTCCAAAACACTAACTATTTTGTTTGGCCTGTAGTAGTGATCAATAACAATACCCACCCATGGTTGTTTGTGAAGAATGAACATTTATGTTTGCTCTCATAGTCCCTGGTGGAAGACAAGTGAAGAATATGGGTCTACTTACAACCATTGGTAGATGAATTGAAGGATTTATGGGAAGGGATACATGTGTGTGATGTATCAAGGCCCATAACAATAGAGAGGATTTGTACGTTTTATGGCATATATGATTACATTATACATGGTTATCCAAGATTAGAAGTTTTCTCTAGTAAATTAAATTTTTATTGATTTGTTTATATATGTAACAATATTGTTTCACGTATTAATTTAATTCACTGTAATTGTTCTGATCTTCATGTTCACTAACATGTCAGTTTTTATACAAGAATTTCGCAGGTATTGTAACAAAATGGTATCATGGATGTAAATGTTGTGGACCTTCTCTGAAGGCTAGGTGGTCTGGCCACCTACTAAAGCCAATGCATGACTTCTCCAGAGTATTCCTCCCAGAAGAACACCCCTTACAGAAGAGCAACATCTGCTTTCAATGGTAAACCATAGAGAACCCAAAGGTCTGCAATAATGACACCATTTGAATAGCTAGAGAATATGAGAGAGAGAAGGAGAAGGAGTTTGTATAAATGTTTGATTCAAATGGGGAGCCTATGTTCGATGCTCCAAAATGATTTGTCATGTACGTTGAGAAATTTCCCATTGGGATGAAAAGGAAATCTATCTTTTATGAGCTCCCATATTTGGAGCATCTTAAGATTACCCACTTACTAGATCCCATGCATATATTTAAAAATGTTTCATCTTCTTTATGGAGGAAAGAATCATTGAAATAAAATGACATATTAGCTATTAGGAGAGTTCTTATTTCTTCAAAAACTAAAAAGAAACATTGGCCAAGACAAGAAATTAGAGGAGAAGTTAGTCCCTCTTGGTCTGTCAAAGAAGGTGATGTCCCATGGATTTTAAAGAAAGATGATCCTTCTTTGGAAAAGGAAGTTATAATGAGTGTAAGGGTGCCTTCTTTATATGGGTCGTCACTACGATGTTGCTTCACTATGGAAGAAGACTATTTATCGAGGTTCAAATCGTATGACCATTTGAACCTTCTAAGAGTACGTATTTCAAAAACATGATTTTTTTATTTTTATTTTTATTTTTATGCAATGGGATATTTTATAATGTACAATTTACTGTGCAGTGTCATTATCCTCTGCGCGTGCTTGGGTGTGTGAACCATTACTTCCCCCAAGACCTATGATGTGCCATATCTAAATTATCTTCATTTGTACGTTGGATCACATCAAAGGCGATTCATATAGCTAGCATTCCATGGTGGCATCAAGAGATAGCTGAGATTGTTTGCATGTTTGAGAAGGAACTGTTGATGATTTTCATGGACTTGCAGGTTCATCTTCTAATTCACCTAGTATATGAGGTTGAAGTAGTTGGGGTGGTTTTTTGTCATTGGATTTTATTCCTAGAGAGGTACATGAAGAAATTGAAAGGTTTTGTTCGATAAAGGGAAAAACTCGAGGGGTCTATGACAGAGGGGTATATATTGTATGAGTCTTTCTATTATGCCATTGAGTACATCAAGTAGATCGAAAATACACTAGGTGCAGTGATTTGGGATGACGAATGGGATGAAGGCAAAAGATAAGGGGAGCTTCTCCAAATGAATGGAAAGACGCGCATGATAAAGAGTAAGTGGCTTATATTTTTTCAAATTTCTACACATTAACTATTCACACTGAACTTCATATTAATGCATAGTTTGATCTAATACTTACTATATATGTTGGTTTGATTTCATCATCGAATCCAAAAATTGAAGACATCAACAAGTTCATCATTTACAATATGGAAGCGACACAACCGTGCGTCACATTGTACAAGTAGAAGAGGAGGAATTGGGACAGTGACAAGAAATAATTCAAACAATTGAATGGTAGAAGCGTGCCTTATCCCGATCATTTAAAAGAAAATATACAAATGACATGACCTAACAGTTGGGTTGCTGATAAAGTTAGAGAGAAATACGGTGCATCTGGTCATTACCTGCATGCTGAAGAGGATGTGCTAAACATAAGGATTGGGTGCAAAAGATCGATAATAATATCTTTCTATACAATTTTAACTTCATACTGCACCTTTGAATTGTATCATTTATATTTTATATTTTTAATTATGTTCAGGTTATTAGACACATGACACTATAATTTTTTCACTTTTTTATAGATGCATTTGTTCCCATATATGTGGGCATATGGACATCATTTTCATACAGAGGATGTCGATGATGGATGCATGATGCACGACTGTGGAGTGGAAGTTGAGTTTGACCAATCTAGTCATGGTAGATACTGCGATAAAAACCTAATACAAGGGATGTTAGGATATGTTGGAAAGATACAAGAGATCATTCAAGTGGACTTCTCTTCATTCCAATGTGTTATTTTTAGGTGCAAGTGGTGGGACACCTTTGATTAGAATAATGTAAAGGAAGATCGTGATAGTGGTTTGATATCTATAAACTCTAGAAAGACGGGGCATGAAGCTAGAGAGCCTTATGGTTTCCCAAAACACTGCAAACAGGTGTTTTTTTTACCCATATGAGTTGGATAGGGATTGGGGGTTCATATTAAGACACTACCCTAAATCAGAACATATTTTTGAGACAAGAGCGTTATCATGCAAAGCAAGGAAGATAATTAGGGTGATGACAATAGAGAGTGATATGTACTTGTGTTATTTCATCATTTATATTATTGTTTCTTTTATTTCACTAATTATATTGCTTTTTTATTCATCTTGTTGGCATTTTATATCATTGGTAAGATTCACAAACGTTTTTACACATTTTTTTGGAGTGGAAACATTTTTACACTTAAAACTAAGTATTTCCAATTGTGTAAAATATCTATGATAATAAGGATTCATAGTCACTATCCTTGTCAAATAGGAAAATGAGAAGAATGTATAAAAAAAAATAAATATTGAATTTAGAAATAACATTGAAAATTTATTCTCAATTTATATACTTATTGGTTTATTAATCAATTCACTTGTTTTTCCTTCTTGTTTAGTTCAAAATCAATATAAATCATGTAGTGATAACTCTATGAGGACTTTAACAATGAAAAAATTGTGTATTAATATGTAAGATTAAATTCTTTACATGACAGGTGAAGTCATGTTTACTATATTTAAATTCCAATTCTTGCAACATTATGTAAACTAAAAGGAGGTCTTATGCATGTATAGACTGTTCATTACATATTTTTATGGACCCTAAGAGAAAAAAGGGGCTTACGTGGATGCATGAGAGGTTTTATTTTTTCTTTATAGATAATGGAACAATTTTGATGTTTCTTTTCAATGGTAATTATAAATAAAAGTTGAATTAATAAATATTTTATGGCTAAGAATTAAATGATAAATAATATGATGGTGATTGAGAGGCATTTGTTTGACTTTTAATAGACTTGGGAATTCATTTTTCTTTCCTATTTAGATTATGTAAAATAAATATCTATTTTTATGTATTTATAAGTAAATTATTTAAAATAGACATGTATTTATCATTGTGAACATGATGTAATATTAGCTAGGAGAAATGTGGAAACATGAATTTTAGTGACTATCTTGTGATAAGTATGTGGAAAATATAATGTTCTTGAGTTTCTCATTAGGAAATAATCAAATATATTATTTTTCAAAGAGTCAAATCTAATATAGAATGATTTTTGTATTATTTAACTCATATTTATTATTAAAAAAAAAATTTAATTTAAACTAGTACAATAGCAAATAATGAATCGAAGTAGCACCAAAATGTTATATCTTTATTAATAGAAAAATGTTCAGTTGCCTCTTTAAGGGAGAACTTCCAATAGATAAAATCCCCAACTACAAGTAACTTCACAGACCTTATGTTACATTTCTTGATCCTCATCTTTAGAGAGAGAAATTCTAGTTTAAATTGGTAAGAGTTGCTATAAATATAAAATTTAAATTGCTTGAAAATCTCACAATTTTAGTGATAAATTAAATTTGATTAAAAATAAAATTTTAAAGTTATATTAAATCTAAATTAATTATAAAAAATTCCGATTGAAGTTTTTTTTGTTTTTTAATTTAACAATAGAATGAATTTTATAAACCAATATAGATACACCTTAACAATAGATCTACCAAGAGTCGAGAGGGATCAAATCTCATTTTATGAATCTCTGTTTTTAGAATGTAAAAACTTGAAAAAAGATGTACATGTCAAAAGATTTAATCCCTTTTTGTGATTGATAAATCTGTGATTAAAATGGATCTATAGTACTAGTTTTCTATCGCTATATAGATCGACCATATTGTAATTTTTCATTGGTTAAATTGTATTTTTGATCCTCAAATTGTATTATTTAGCGCACCATTTTTTTTTAATTAAAAATTTAAATGTTCCATGTTGCACCATGTTCTATTAGGTATTGATGCTTATATGTATAGGAAAGCACTAACACGTTTTAATATTATAGATGCACCGTTAAGAAAACATCCGTTAAAACACCGCTCACCCACCTCCGCTAGTGACATCCACTACAAATGGATTTTTGGGCTATTTCTATAGGGGCTTCCACAAAAACCTCTGCTATAAGGTCTTTTCCTGGTAGTGTCTTCCTTCGAATTCACTTTAGATTCACCTTCATCATCTTATTCAGTGACTTAACCTTTGCAAATTATGTCCCATAAATCATTAAAAATGAGTTTTCTCTCTATCCTTCTAAGCCACTCTGCATAGTTTTCCTTACTAGTCAAAACTATGCCAACTATAGAATTTAAAGAATGCATTTTGCGTCCAATATTTCTTGAAAAAATTCTAGATTTTAATTAATTCAACCTCCTTTGAAAACAAAGTATTTTCCCCTTCAAAAATAAAACTTTTCTAACTTTATGGTCTTTATGACTTTGATCTTTTGATTAAAATCTTGGATTAAAATAAAATTTTTCATGTTTATAAATTTTCACTAAACTGAATTTACATGAAAAGATATTATGGTTATTCTTCAAGCAACAAAAGAAAACATTTCTAATTAAAAGGACTCTCCCATTAGAAGTACTTTTAAATCTCTCTTGGAATGCAATACCACAGTATGTTTGATTTCTCCAAGTATTTTGACTGTAGCCTTCACGAGGCAGCAAGCATAGATACAACATCCAAAATGGAAATAGAAACATCCATATAAATACAACGACCATCTCACAACATCTTAAATAAGAACAAAAAAGAAACATATAGAGCAATTCTCTCAAATCTCATGGCAACAAATATTGGAATGGAAACAATTGTCATTTCACAATCATGGATATCCCCTCCAATTCAATGGATACTTCAATTGGACGACCTTTAGGATGGAATGTTAAATTTCATGTCATAGTCGGTATCTTCTCTTCCACCTCTGCAACCTTAATTAAAACTTGATCATTCAATGGCTTCAAATCCTTGATATCATCTGTATCAAGAACCCCAACAATGTCATCTTCCTTTATAAGAAGATGACTAACTCCATTTAATTCAAACTCTATACCATCTCACATAATATTTGTACCAAGAAGAACTAAAAGTAGAATTTGTGCTTCGACAACATTCTTGGCATCAATTCATGCATAATTTAAAGAAAAGGACTGTTTTTGCACATCGAGGCCACACATTGCAATTGACATTATCGAAACCATGATTATGGATGTGAAAAACATGGATAGTGGAAATGGTGCAAATGAATCACAACAATTATCAATATGACCAGAGAAATATAAGCACATAAGACATAAATCAATCATCTAAAACATAAAGTGGAATATTAGACATTGTCGATAGATTTTATACCTATGTTGCATGAGTTTCTGGAACTGAGGAATGTTGGGAACTCTGGTATGAGTGTTTGGAACAGCTAGAGGTGAGGTTTCTCCAAAATTGACAGGAAATGGCTAATCGAGAGTGGTAATATTATATAATAAAAAAAAAATATAAAATAAATAAATAAATTTTTTTAATATATAATTAAATTCTTATATTTTGAAAATTTTTAATGTAATAATATAAATTTATTAATGATATTCATTCAATAATAAAAATTAATATTAAATCAAATATTCAAATATTAATATCAATTTAAAATTTTAATTCATTATATGAATATCAAATTCAAAACTGAAAATTTTGAAATTGTAAATGATTCAAGGGACACTTTTGAATTTAAGAATTGTAGTGAAAATCAAAGAACTCATAATATTAATATTCATATTGCTATCATGCCCAATGTTGGGGCCTCGTTTTGAGATTTTGCAGAGAAAGAAGCCAGTGACAATTGGCGGGGATGACTATTGGAGTTGCGGAGTTGATAGCCGAGGGAAGAATAGAAACGAAAAGATGATTGGAAGTCTCGGAAAGGGGGTGGGAAGAAGCAAGGAAATCCAAGCAAGGAAAGAGAAAGGGTGATTTGAAAATGAGATCTTAAATCACTATTAAGGTATTACAGACTTATGTGCAGGAAAATGCCTATATTACTTAGTGCAACGAATTGAAAAGATTATGAATAATAGAGGCAATGAAAAGTCAGAAAACATAGCAGGTACACACACATCAACACAACAATTAATCAAGGAGTTCATTAGACTTCTTGGCTACGTCTCCTGGTCCAGCTTTCAGTGATGACCTCTCTATTAAGTCTTTAAGAAAAAATATTACAAAGGTAAGCTCAACCCGAGTCTCAACACACAGACAGTGATATTACACAAGGATACTCGAAACCTCGAGTCTAAAGAGTGCACAAACTCCCCCTCTTAGTGCCTCTGATCAACTGTTCTATTTCAATCTTTCTCTGACCTCTGACTTCCTCTCTCTCTGCTCTCTAGCTGTCATCGGGTGTGATTTTAAGCCTATCGGTGCTTGTTGGTTTGTATCCCCACTGTTCGTTCAAATCCCTTTTGAGCATTAAACAATTATTGCAGAACGCTCTAAGGTATGGTGGCCACTTGTTTTTAAACGGAAAGGACCACTGGCATGGTTGAAATCCCCAAGAACACATTTCTTTGTTTACATAGAGAAATACACTAAAAACAGTGAAAAATCCGCCAAGACAGACTTAAAAAATATCAAGTCTGACCTATAATCTCATCGGGTCCGTTGTTATATCGCTATCGCAAGTCGCAAGTCGCGGTTTCCTTTGTATTTGGGTTTATAACGAAAAAACCCCAAATACATAGAAAAACCCGACAAATGGCTTTATATCGGAACTCAAAATATATCAATTCACATCCATAAACCCTTTCAAGTATGGCTTTATCACATGTCACATATCTTTCCCGATCTTCGATCACAGATCGCTCCGATCGGCCTTATCGGTTATCGGCTCATCGATGTATTGCATGGTCGCTGGTCTTTGGTATCAGCCCTTATATAGTTGCGATGTGATATTGCGATGCGATATATCGCAATCACATATCGCCTAGTCTTCGGGCCGTTGGTTAAGTCCTCGTGTTTTACCGATGAGTTATTGTGAGTAGATCTAGACTGTTGATTTGCGCGCTCGATCGACGGTGCTCATTGACTCGTGCTGACCACTATCACGATTTTCATATGGCTGCCTCCGATATCTCCCGCTGGCCTCCGCCGATTTGATCTGGACCGTTGATCTGCCCGATTCGATGGCTCCTGTGTAGCACTGTTTGAACCTTCACTTTACTCTATTTTATTCCATTCTTCGTGGTTTTTTCTTTTATGATAGTGTTTTCTGCCATTTCTTAATGTTTTTCCCATGTGATAGTGTTTCCGATAGTTATGTATATGAAGACTTACAGGTTTTTAGGATCCATTTTTTATCACGCCTTCCCACTGAAAAACTTTTGGACCACCAAAAGTTGGTTTCTAGGCATCAATCAAGTGAGGATACATCTCCCTCACTTGTCCAATTTCTATCCATCATGCCTTGCTTGGATTTGAACCTTTGAGCCCTATCCTCAGGTACTAAAAATCCCCTCGACCCATAGTTCTCACCTTCCTGTCCAGAACTGTGTCTTCCAGTAACTTATTGAGATACTCAGGCAATAGATCATCAATAGAAGGCAATTGACTTTGCTCTTCAGGATCTTCAATCAATGAAGGTTCATATAATCTCAAGTTTTTTGCATTAACGACTGAATAGATCTGCATATAAGCTGGAAAATCAAGGCGAAAAACATTTTCACCAATTTTATCAAGTATCTTGAAAGGTCCATACCTTATTGGTTTTAGCTTCTTACCTTCACCTTGCGTTCTATCTTTGCTGATATACAGCCAGAATTGATCACCAACTTGAAAACTATGCTCAACTCGATGCTTGTCATGTCTTGCCTTGTACTTGGCTTGACTTCTTTCCAGCTATTCCTGTACTGCCTGGTGAATTTCCTGGAATTTTTCAATGAACTTGGTTGCTTTTCCCACATCACTGTGTCCATCAACTGCTATGTCTTTAACAAAGAAAAAACCCAAGGGAGACTTTGGTATCAAACCAACACAAGTCTCAAAAGGAGATCTCTGAGTAGAAGAGTGCTTGGCACGGTTGTAAGCATGTTGCACATAACACAAATGCTCATCCCAAAGCTTGGGATGCTTGCAACAATAGCCTTTGAGCAACTGGATCACTGTCCTGTTGACCACTTCTGTCTGACCACTTATTTGTGGATGAAATGTTGTGCTCTTCTTCAACCTGGTGTCCATCAACTCCCATAAACTTGAACAAAACTTCCCAACAAATCGAGAATCTCGATTAGATACAATAGAAGTGGGTAAACCAAAATGAACCCATACATTCTGAAAGAACAACTTTGCTATTTGTTTAGCTGTAACCTTCTTGTTACAAGGCATAAAAATACACATTTTACTTAACCTATCCACAAAAACATACAAATAATCATGACCTTTTCTAGATTTCGGCAATCCCCCAACAAAGTCCATGGAAACACTTTCCCAAGGACGACAAGGAATTGGAAGTGGGGTGTACAAGCCTAATTTTCTATTACTGGGCTTGCTTGTAGCACACATAGTACACCCTTTGATATATCTAGAAACTGTCTTATGCATTCTTGGCCAATAACAAAACCTTTTCAATTGTGTAATTATTTTACTTACACCAAAATGACCCGATATAAGAGAAGTATGTGCTTCTCGAATTATGTTAACTCTTTCAGTTTGTGGAATGAATAACTTTCCCAAATGATATAAGATTTGGTCCTTACATAATAATCCAATTCTTCTACCTTTTTTCCATGACTTAAAGTTGTATATACATCTTTAAAATCTACATCTTGAGCATATTGTTCAATGTAACTTTAATGCATTACTGAATTATGCTTAAGTATAGTAGATGCATTTATGATTGGTCTTGATAACATGTTTGCAACCTTATTGTGTATTCCCTTCTTATATCTGATGACAAGATGAAATTTCTGTAGGAAACCCATCCACCTATAATGTATTGATTGCTGTAATTTAGTTTGTGAGTGCAAATATTGAAGTGGTTGATGATCTGTATGTATGATGGTTTCTTTACCCATTAGGTAATGTTTCCACTTTTTCACACTTTGTACTAATGCATACAATTCTTTATCATATGTGGGATAATTAACTACTGCAGAAGTAAATGTCTCAGAATGATAGCATATGGGTTTTCCGTGTTGCATAAACACTGCTCCCATGGCATAGTCACTGGCATCTGTTTCAATCTCAAATGGATGTTGAAGATCTGGTAGTGCTAGTACTGGTGTTGTATTGATTTTTTCTTTTAAGGTGTCGAAGGCTTTCTATTGTTTTCCTCCCAACTTAAACACCTGTTTCAATCCTGTTAAAGCATGTAATGGAGCTGCAATCAAGGAAAAGTTAGCAATAAACTTTCTCCAGCATTGTGATGCCCATAGGAAACTCCTAACCTCTGTAGCAGATTTGGGTTTAGGACAGTTCACAATGACTTCAACCTTAGAGGGATCTATCTTCAATTCACCACCCCCTACAACATGACCCAAATAATTTAAAGATGTTCTACCAAATTCACATTTTGACAATTTTACATAGAGATTTTGTCTTTTTAAAACATCTAAAGTCTACTTTACATGCTTTATATGGTCTTCTCATGTCTTACTAAAAACAAGAATGTCATCTAAATAAACAATTACAAAACAATCAATGAAAGGTCTAAGTACATCATTCATAACTCTCATGAATGTAGTAGGAGCATTAGTTAAGCCATAAGGCATAGCCAACCATTCATACAACCCTTGATTTGTCTTGAAAGCAATCTTCCATGCATCTTTTTCTGCAACTTTGAGCTGATGATAGCCACTTCGCAAGTCTAACTTAGAAAAGTAAACTGCTTCTTTCAATTGATCTAATAGATCATCAATAAGAGGAAGAGGATAATGATTCTTGATCGTTATTTTATTTAGTGCTCTATAATCAATGCACATTATCCACGAACCATCTTTCTTTCTCACCAGCACAATTGGAGATCCACATGGTGATGTGGTTGGTCGTATAAACCCTTTATCGAGCAACTCTTGTACCTACTTCTTTATTTCTGCATTCTCTAAAGCTGACAACCTGTACATTCCAATGTTAGGTAATGGAGCATCTTGTTGCAAATGAATGTCGTGTACTATTTCCCTTTTGGGTGGCAAACCTTTTGGTTCTTGAACTAGAACATCATACTCTGAAACAACTTTAACTAAATCAACTTTCTGTTTAGAATCACAGCCTTCAAATGCATTGGATTTTTCAGGATCCCTTGCCTTTACAACCATTAGTAACAACTTCTTACTTGAATTCACAATTCTTTTCATCTGTCCTGATTTTATGAGAGAATAGTTATCTTTGAGTTTATGAGCTCTTACAATATATTCTATTCCATCTTTAGTGAGTTGATACTTATTTTCAGCTCTATAGAAAATAGCTTTCCTATCATACAAGTATGGACTTCCCAAAAAAATACCACATATATCCAATGGAACTATACCTAAGTCAACCTCATCTACAAATGTTGACCCAATAGCAAACCTAAGTTTACATTGCCTTGTTACTTGTAGCTTTGTTTTATCACACACCCAACCTAATGGATATGGCTTCTCATGAGGTTTTGTTTGTAATCCCAACTTCTTTACAATTGTTTCAGAAATCAAATTTACTTGTGATCCATTATCAAACAAAGTATGAATCTTATTATGCTTGGAAAGTACTCTAATACGAAAAAGCTCATTTCTTTCTCTCTCATTACTTTCATTATTAATAGATTGTGCAGAATTACTTGTGGATGCTTCAGAATCATTACCTCTAATACCTGTGGCTGTAACTATTGTTTCATCGCCTGAATATGATCCCAAGTCCTGCTGAATAGTAGCAGCATTCTTTCTCCCCTTACCACCAAAATTTGTAGGTTTTAGTTCTAGATGCAAAAGCCAGCAGTGTGCCTCATCGTGTCCTCCTTTCTTGTAGCGAGTCCATGAAGGTTTATCCTTCTGTACAATGTTTGTTTTCCTCTCCTTCCATTTCAGTTTCCTCTTTTCCTTGCTCTTGCTTACAGAATATTTAGATGATCCCCCAACCTCTGGGTTCACATTTTTGCCTTTAGCCTCTAGATGTGTTGCTTGAACTGATACATCATCTAGGCTAGTGGGATTAAACATGAGTATAATATGCTTTAAATAACCATGCAGACCACCTATATACTTCAATAAAGTCTCAGGTGAGTCCAAGGATATACCTAGAGTTAAAGCTATTTTCTTGAATTCCTGAGTATAACTTTGTACACTCTGACCCTTCAATTGTCGAAGATTTTGCCAACTCATCATTTCTTGCTGCATGTAAGATAAAGGATAGAATTTCTTTTTGATAGTAGAAACAAAGTCTTTCCAGGTAGAAAGGATTTTACCATGTCTTTTCAAATCAGCTTGTGTCTTGCCTTCCTACCATACTATTGCAGTTCCTCCAAGTCGAAGATTAGCTACCTGAATCTTCCTCCTTTCTGAATCAATGTTCTGCACCCTGCAATATACATCAATTTGTCTTATCCAATTATCTAGCTTCTTTGCATTTAGTTCTCCATCATAAATTGGCAAATCAAACTTCACATCTGATTGAATCAAAGAAGTTTTCTTCTTTTTCTTTTCAGGGCTAGTTTTATGCGAAGAAGATGATGAGGATGATGAAGGTGATGATGGATGAGTTGGTGGAGGAGGCATTTATCCTTTTCCTTTGCCTTCTGGAGAGACAAATAAAAAAGGTTTCTCTACTCCTTTGTTTGGTTTAGGTGTTGAGGGGCTTTCACCTTGACCCTTCTTAAATTCCAAATACATCTCTTCCACCAGGACTTGGAGTGCCTTAAAACCTTCCATAAATTAAGATTCTGATCCCAATGGGGCTTCTTTTTCCATTCTCCTCTGAGGATAGACTCTTCCAATCTCTGGATTAGCGTCAACAAGTTCTCCTTCTCCAAGTCTGAGCTTTAATCTAGTTAGCATTCAAAATCCAACACAAGCTTGTCTAACCTTAACAAAACCAAAACCTAAAGCTCTGATACCACTTGATCTGAAAATGAGATTTTAAATCAATATTAAGGTATTAGAGACTTATGTGCGAGAAAATGCCTATATTACTTAGTACAACGGATCGAAAATATTGTGAATAATATAGACAATGAGCAGTCAGAAAACATAACAGGCACACACACATCAACACAACAAATAATTAAGGAGTTCACCAGACTTCCTGGCTACGTCTCCTGGTCCAGCTTTCAATGGCGACCTCTCTATTAAGTCTTTAAGAATAGAATATTAAAAAGGTGAGCTCAACCTAAGTCTCAACACATAGACAGTGATATTACATAGGGATACTCGAAAACCTCGAGTCTAAAGAGTGCATAGACTCCACCTCTTAGTGCCTCTAATCAACTGTTCTGTCTCAATCTGTCTCTGACCTCTGAATTCCTCTCTCTCTGCTCTCTGGCTGTCATCGGGTGTGCTTTTAAGCCTATCAGTGCTTGTCGGTTTGTATCCCTCTTTGGGCTCTCTGGCTCCTGGCTGCTGTCCATTCAAATCCCCTTTGAGCGTTAAACAATTATTGTAGAATGCTCTCAGGTATGGTGGCCACCTGTTTTTAAATGGAAAGGACTATTGGGGTTGTTGAAATCCCTGGGAACACGTTTCTCTGTTTACACAGAGAAATACACTAAAAACAGTGAAAAATATGCCAAGTCGGACTTAAAAAAAATATCAAGTCTGACCTATAATCCCATCGAGTCTGTTGTTATATCGTTATTGCAAGTCACAAGTCATGGTTTGCTTTGTATTTGCGTTTATAATAGAAAAACCCCAAATATATAGAAAAAACCGACAAATGGCTTTATATCGGAACTCAAAATATATCAATTTGCATCCATAAACCCTTTCGGGTCTGGCTTTATCGCATGTCGCATATCTTCCTCGATCTCTGATTGCCGATTGCTCTGATCGGCCTTATCGGCTATCAGCACATAAATGTATCGCATGGTCTCTAGCCTTTGGTATCACCCCTTATATAGTTGCAATGCAATATATCGCAATCACATATCGCCTAGTCTTCGATCCACGGGTTAAGTCCTCCTTGTGTTTTAGCGATGCGATGTTGCAAGTAGATCTGGACCATTGATCTACATGCTCGATCGACAGTCCTCGTTGACTCGTGTTGATCGCTATCGCGATTTTCATACGGCTGCCTCCAATATATCCCGCTGGCCTTCGCCGATTGCGATATGTCGATTTGATCTGGACTATCGATCTGTCCGATCCGGTGACTCCTGCGTAGTGTTGTTTGAACCTTTGCTTTACTCTGTTTTTTGCCATTCTTCGTGGTTTTTTCTTTTGCGATGGTGTTTTTTGCCATTTCTTAATGTTTTTCCCATGCGATAGTGTTTCCGATAGTTATGTATATGAAGACTTAGAGGTTTTTAGGATCCATTTTTGGATCAAAAGGAAACCGACAATGAAGGCAACCAAGAAAAAGGAGGGCATAACTAGTAGTTTGAGCATATGGTAGGGGATAAAAAGCAGAAGAAAGAGTGAAGGAGGGTTGTTGTTAGTCAATCGAGTGAGCTTGTGATAGCTAGATTCTTCCTGTGTTGCAGAGTAATGTGAACAACTCCATCGTCCTGTTTATACATGTTTATTTTGGTTATGTTATTCATGTTATTGATGATCATGCCTTGAGCCTTATGTACCACTTTATGTTATGTTAATGGAAGAGATAGTTCAGATCCACCTTGTGTTCTTAAGCTTTGTGTCGACTCTTTAAAATTGTTAATGAATGCATCTGTTATATAGTTTCCTAATATGGAATGAGTAGATCAATGTGATTGAGTTAATGTATATGTTAAGATATTATATTTTGGTCTCTTTTGTTTTATATGACTCCTCTGGTCCCTAAATCCATCCTCATCTAACTTCAGTCGCGACATGCCTTAGGTGAGACTCCCTACCCCCTCTAAGTAAGGTGAAAATATCAATGTTTCTCTAGACTATAGCAGAGCCTTGTTGGCCCCTTGTGCCTGAACCCAGGGTCTCAAAATTGCTATCATTTTCATGCCAACACCCAATGTATTACATAGTAAAAAAAGGGCAAATGCCCAAAGTGGAAAAGTAATACATGGTCCAAAAATGCTCAAAGGAAAAAATATAACATTAAAGTTGAATATGATCATAAAGTGAAATCTTCGGCATCAAGACTATCCATATAGGCTTGAAACTCACTAGGCACTTCAATTCCATCATCATCATCATAAATACCAATATCAGCTACAATGTTATTCAAAGGTATGCCAACTAAACCTGCATCAAGTGAAGGATTATCCTCCTCATCATCAATTTGAGAAACATCCTCAGCATCAACATCCCATATTGTTGTAGGGCCCTCTAAATACTCAGGTAGCTTCATTTTGTGAAGTCAAAGATTATTATGCATATATACAAATTTCTCAGCTCTCATGGAGGTAAACTTATTCCTCTTCACATAGTGAATGACACTATAAATGGACCGATTCCTTTCAACTACTGGTGAACTAGAAACCTGAGATAACAAGCATGAGGAAAGAATTCAAATCTCTTGGGATTCCCCCCCATACATTCTCCACCATCCAATGATATTATTTTGTGCATAAATGATAATGTCCACCCTTTCACCTTGAGAGTTGAAGGGTTTAAGGTACCAAAATCAATAAACTATTCCCGCATCACATTTGCTTGATTAGGTGTATAGATTTTGCTTATGTCATTAAGAAAACCTTATTTCACTTCTTCATCATCAATGGGTAGAACTTTGTTTAGTATCTCCATATACCACTTTGGATTAAGGCCATAAGTAGACATGTGAAGAGAGGTATTGAGTTTGAACCACCTTTTCCCTATTATCTTGTGAATTTCATTGAAGAACTCCAAAGAGGGGATTTTGTCCTGAATGATGTGCCTTATCTTGCCTACCATGCTATTAATACATTCATAAACTTATCTAAGGGTGGGGGAATCATAATATGCATACCTAATCAACTCCACAATTAGAGCTATGAAATAAATAACATATTTACAATCAGACCACCAATCATCATTGATAAGTTTCTCTCTTATCTTCTTTGCCTATACTGATTTAGATTCATACAATGCATTCCACTCTTGAGAAACAATAGTGTCTTGTAAGGATGCATGCACCTCAACCATACCTTGAAGAAGAATGAAGTATGTAGCATACCTTCTTTCTATAGGTTTCAAAAACCTATTCCTTGAATACATCCTATAGATTTCTAAAGAGGCATGATGGTTGAAAATTTACATTTGTGCATTGCTTGCATCTAAAATGAGTTTTGAAATCCAAGATATTTTCCAATGTATTTGAGGACATTATTGAAGGCATGTACACAATAAGGTGTCCAAAAGATATGCCTATATTGACTTTGAACCGTCAAACCCGCTGCTTTGTAAACAAGTGTTGCATCTATGATTACATGTGCTACATTTGAAGGAACAAGCTCATCAATTGCTTCATTCAATACTTCAAACATGAAGGTGGCATCCTTTAGTTTCCCACTACAATCAATTTCTCTTAGAAAATAGGGCCCAACTAGAGATGTAATAATAATATTCAACAATGGTCTTTGTTGAATGTTTGTCCAACCATCCATGACTATTGAATATCCTGAATAAATCAAATATTGTTTAAGGGGGGCCATAAGCCTCTACATTATTCTCACCCCGTTATCTAACAATGATGTCCTCATTTTGTTGTAATTTGGAGGTGCATATCTTGGCCCAACAACAATGACTTTTTGCACCATTTCTTTGTAATGTGGAGAATAGGTAGCTTTAAATGAAATTATATTTGCCATAAAAAAATCAACAATAACATCATCAATCTCATCCCTATTTAATACATTGTATATTTTATTCCTGAGAAAAACTGGTACGCCTCTTACTCCTCTGAGAAGTAGACCCCCCAACAAACTCAAATTGGTTTGATGAATTTTGATTCACTGAATCTTCCATATCATGGGAAGAAGATATAGGTACTTTAAAAGTAAAATCATTGTCCAAGCTCATTATATTGGATCCCAGGGAAGCCATACGAAGCTTTGCTAACTCCATCCTTTTCTCAATAGTACATGTACAACCCTTTAAACAAACGATTACATAATGTGCATAACCGTTCTTCACAACCACCACTTTTCTTTTTCTTGTTTTTAGTAATTTTCTTCGCAAAGTTTAACAAGGGTTTTTTGGGTTTTGTACCTCTTAGAATCGGAGGAAGAGAAGAATTTTCATATCCACTTGTGGGTATTTAACTACTACCCTCCATGATTTCCATGATTAATAAAAAGGACAAAAACACATTATAAACAAAATGTACAATGAGAAATTAAAAAATAACATGTACTTATATACACAAATAAACATGTACCTAGTATACCTAATATATCCCTATCCTCTCTAATATATACTTATATATTACCTATATTACTAATCCATCACCTGCACACAAGTATTTAAAATAATATAATATATTATTATAATTTTATAAAAAATTGGTAAATAAAAATGGGACAATGTATTGAATTCATAGTAAATGTGTTAGATATTAAAGAAATGAATAGTGTAAATTATAAAAATATAAATATAATTAAATAATAGATTATTTAATTTAGCTAACTAATTAATTTAAATTAATGAAAAGGCCACATACATTCAACAACGGCTCACTCAGCCGACCAAAGAGTTAATATAGGAAAATTGACTTAATAGTCAGTTCTCCATTTTTTTTTTTATTTCCTGATTTGAAAAATAAATCGATAACCACTACAATTTTATCAAATCAAATTGTGAAAACAATGAGTCGTCAAGAAATATTACTCACATATTTCTTACTCAAATCAAATTGTGAAAACAATGAGTCGTCAAGAAATATTACTCACATATTTCTTACTTAATGAGTGAGCGAGAATTGGAACGAGTTTCACCCTTGCAAAAGAAAATGTGGACGAAGTGTGCGGAAAAATTTCTAAAACAGGCTGTTCGTGAAATTATATAGGATTAATCAAATTAGTCAGCAACATAATTTGCAACAATTCTAGAGGATCCTTAAATGTACTTACTCACACAATGTAGTGCCAAAAAGAACACTGTCAAAAATGCTAAACATGTACCTAATATACACAAAGTTATATACATTGGTGCCCATAAATGTACTTACTCACACAATGTAGTGCCAAAAAAAAACTGTCAAAAATGTTAAACATGTACCTAATATACACAAAGTTATATACATTGGTGCCCATAAATAAATATAAGTGATAGATGATGCATGAATGACGAAACTCTATTCTGCAAGCAAATATCAGAGGTTGAATTTGGGTATTTGCATCCAAATCTTCAATCTCAAAGGAAAACTGGAAAAAGGAAAACTTGAACGAGGAAATGATTAGCAAGAATTTGAATTGGACCCCTTATTTTCCTCTCGAATCAGGCCTCTTTATAACCACGAGAGACATAATATTTATGGCCAAATCCTTTCCTATTGATTCACTTGATATAAGTTTTGGGAGGGCATGAATAACCATAAAATTAGTCAAGGAAGAAGTATCAGGTCCTGGGACCAACTCCATGTTCTCGTATCAGGTCCTGGGACCAACTCCATGTTCTCCATTAGGGAAACCAAACACTTTGGAGCTGAAAAGACATCAAAACCCAAAATTCCATTAAAGAAGATGCAAGAAAAAAACACACACATCAAAACACACATTAACAGTTACCTCAAGTGGTTGAACACAAGCCTCCTTCTGCAGTTGTGTTGGGTCAGCTAGCTGCTCAACACACCATCTGACAATTAGTTGGGGTGAAAATAGATCTCTCCTCTGGCTCTCAAAAACACACCTCAGTGATGGAATGGCTCATGAGTGATAAGGCTCGATGAACCAAAATTTATGAATGTTTGGGAGTAGAGGAAAAGTTAGTTTCATGCAAATTTAAGGAAATTAGGGGTTTTTTTGGCACCAAAGAGAGAATTCATGCCAATTTCTGTCATGTAAGCATTCCCATAGCTAGGAACTCCACAAACTCTACTCCCGAGTTCCTTGGTCGATGTCCTCAAAGTTCCATAAATAGTCTCTGGCTCTCGTTATGGTTCCTCCTTAAAAGGGGATGCTTTGCTGCAGTTCCAAAGCTATAGGGAAAGTGAGAACCACTAGAATGGGTTTCTCATCTCACGAGAGTGGTTCCTATGTAGCCAAGAGTTATACTTGATTGTGATATGTGCACACTTCTTCAAGGATTAAATTGCACATCCATAAAAACGCAATTTGCATGGTTGCTGGACTAAGTTCGAGCCACTCACAGACCAATGTCTCTACACCAACTGCTTGTGGTATCGATAATAAGGACTTTATGTGCCCATGTCACCTATAGACAAGCTATTCTACAATGAACATGTTTGTCTCATATAACCCTTAATAGTTTCTTAGCAGTTTCTCAGAAAACACCATTCCTCCATAGATTCCATCCGTTCTTGTATTTCTAATGAATGCCAATGCATTTCTTTGATTTCATTAGCAATTAGCAAAGAGCCCATGCATATCATGTTCACATTTATGTATTATCACTAGAGAAAAGTATGCATAGCGAATGTAGTAGGAGGGAAAACATATCAATGAAGCACTCAACTCAAATACCATGTTAGACTAAGGATTGTGCAAAAGGCTCCAATGTGAATTCATTAAGAAATGATAGATATTTATTACATGGAGGATACATGTGGAATATTAGTTTTATCAACTGATTATCCATGATTACACCTAATATTCATACCTAATTACTTTTACCATAATCCCGAAGGATTGCATTTTCTAACAACTTACATGGAAGAGGAAACTAAAGATAAGGTATCAAAAATTAAATATCATCTGCTAGTTAAAGAATTTTAGGATGTATATACTGAAATCCTAGGTTTACCACTAAAGAGGGATACTAATTTTACCATAGATTTGATACCTAGAGCTACACTAGTTTCCAAGACATTATACAAGATGAGCATACCTAAGATTAAGGAATGGAAAATGCAATTAAAAAAACTTTTGAAGAAGGCTTACATATGCGTAAGTGTGTCACCTAGGGTGCCCTAGTTCTCTTTAGTAAGAAAAAATATGGTACACTAAGGTCATGCATAGATTTCAGGTAGCTAAAGAAAGCGATAATGAAGAACAAGTATCCCTTACTAAGGATAGATGACTTATTTGATCAATTAAGGGAAGATAAAGTGTTCTCCAAGATTGACCTAAGGTTAGGACATAATCAAGTCAGAATTAAATAGGAAGATATCAATAAGACAACATTCAGAACATGATATGGACATTATTATTTTGTAGTGGCACCATTTTGGTGATCCAGTGCACTAATTGTTTTTATGTGCCCTATGAATGGAATTTTTCCAGAATTATGTAGAGAAGTTTATCACTTCCCTTTTGGATGGCATCATATTTTACTCAAAATATGAAGAAGAGCGTGAGAAAAACTTGAGGATAGTGTTGCAGGTATTTAGAGAGCATCACCTTTATGCCAAGTTGAGCAAATACTCACTTTACCAAAACCATATTCATTTTTTAGGTCATATCATCTCAAAGAAGAGATTGTAGTAGACCTATAGAAAATCAAAGCTATCAACGAGTGACTAGAATGAAAAAAAGAGATAGAGGTAAGATCCTTCATGGGATTAGTAGACTACTATAGGAAATTTATTGAGGGGTTCTCGAAAGCAACACATCTTATCACTTATATGTAAAATAAGGGTGTGAAATTTAAGTGGTCTCATAAAAGTTAAGAGGCAAGTTTCAACATTTGGAAATTTTTTTAACCAATTTAACAAACCTTAAGATAGTTGATGCAAAACAATATTTTATTATTGCATTGATGCAAGGAGGGTCTTGGAGGATTCCTCATTCAAAATGGGAATGTAATATGTTATGAGTTAAGGAAGTTGAAGAAGCATGAGAGAAATTATCCCATTCACGATTTAGAGTTAGAAACCAGCATTCATGCTTCAAAAATGTTGATTATTTCATGGAAAAAATATTTGAATTGAGGACATACCACAATGGTCTAAAGCGTTTGTTTGAATAACCAAATTTGAATACCAAAAAAATTAGATTGCTTGAATTTTTGGCTAAATATTACTTTGAAATAAAGAATGTAAAAGGTAAGGAAAATAGGGTGGCTAATGCACTTGGTAGAAGGGTGAATGTATTGCATGTTATACCCATAAGTATATGCAAATCTAATTAAAAGTCAGAATTTTAAGGGTTGAAAATTTAGATTATCAGTACATGAAAGTAAAACAAAACTAGAGTAAGGTAATGTACAACCAAAGTACAAGAATTATGATTTGGAAGAGGATGGATTCATTGGGTACCAAGGTAGAGTTTATATGCCAAATTATTAAGGGTTGAAAAAATATAGTGTTGAGTGAAATGCACAATGTACCTTATTTTAGATAACTAGGTGTTGTGAAGCAAATCCCCTCTGTGGACATAGGCAATCCCTCTAGCCAATGAGTGGTCCTAGAGACAAACCAAACAATCTAACACACACTTTCCTAGCTTATGCTTGGAAAATGCAGAAAGAAGGAGAAACCTACCTCGTTCTGATGCTAATCACTCGATCCTTAGAGATGGCTTTGAATCTTTTGCTCCAGGCCTCGCTCCTTAGTTTTTATTCACGTCCAAATACCTGCAAGGAAGATCAAAGTACTATGCAAGATACAAGAGCATATGTAACATAAATCAAACATAAACTACTTAACAGATCAAGGAACATTAAGCTAATAACATAAAAATTTACACAATTATGGAAAATGAACATTAGATGTATATATTAAGTAACTAAAAAAGGGAAGCACACAACCTATGCCCTGATGTTGGAGCCCTCCTTTTGGTGGATGTCCAAGTCCAAGAAAAGACTCTTCAAGCACTCCTTTTCCAAGCTAGAATGGGTAGCATGTAAGCATAATCTCAACATAAGGATGAAACAATCAATGACCAACCATTTGGGGATGGAAGGGAGTGAATTTATAGGAAGGGAGAGGGAGTTAGGGATCCAAAAAAGAGGGAGGAAGGTCCACATCTCAAGAGGAAATCCCATGATGATAAGATCAAGGGTTCCAAATGGGAGGGCTCGACCATATCAACAACAATCAATATCCAGCTCATTGTTCTCGAAGGTTCTAGTGCACAAAGCTTCTCCTCCAGTTTGGGAAAACCTGCCAAAAGAGGTTCAGCACGAGTGTATAAATGAACAACCTTCCATCTGCGTAGGCAGGTAGTGGAGAAAAACGCGTTAATACAAAAAATTAATTTTTTAGGCAACCTTCTCTAGAGTGGATTCAGGGCAGTTTTCCTTTGATTCTTCACGAAGGTTTTGGTCTGTATATCATGATGGATATGCTACACAATAGTCAATGTTTTGGCACTTCGGGATATGGTATGGGAAGTGAATAGGAGATATGACAAAATACTGTGTAAAAGAAGGGTACTAGAAATAATTTTAGACATAAAAGTTAATACTTTTGAACATGTATGAAAAATGAAGCAACTAATTATCTATATAGGTGTTTGGATTTCCAAAAAGTTGAGATCGAGCATAAACATATAGTTGGATTCTATAGCTAATACTCATTCCTAAGTGGAAGTGGGACATTGTTTCAATAGATTTTATTTCAAATTTCAAAGGATTGTGAAGTAACATTATTCCATCATGGTAGTGGTGGATAAAATCACCAAGGATACCCACTTTATTTAAGTGAATCCAACACATAAGGTGAGAAATATTGTTGAAATATATATATGAATAAAATTGCTAGGTATGATGGACTTCCTACTGCAATTATTTCAAATGGGGGTCGCAATTTTACATCAAAATTTTGGAAGAGTTTTTTCAAGGGATTGTGAACTAATTTAAACATTAATACATCATATCAACAAAAATTGTATGGAAAAATAAAGAGGGTCATTCAAGTGTTTGAAGATATATTAAGGATATATGTGATAGACAAACCATAAAAATGGGAAGAATATATGTACCTGGTGGATTTTTCATATAAAAATAGGTATCAAGATTCTTTGAATATGAGCCTATTTGAGGCCTTGTATGGTATGAAATTTAACATGCCTATGAGTTGGGACAACGTAGTGGACATAACCATTGTTGGGTCATATTTTCTTAACAAAATGGAAGAAAAAGTGGTGAAAATCAGGTATAACTTGAAGAATGCATACGATAGGAAAAATAGTTATGTAGAAAAGGATAGTAAGATTTCACAAAAATTCAATAGATGCTACAAGTTGGCAGCTAGATTTTGTGGCCATTTGATATCCTAGAGAGAGCCTAGTTGCATATAATATTACATTGCAGGCATCCATACATGTTCATGATATGTTTCATATTACATTACTTAGAAATTATTTTATTGATGTTAATCATTTCATTGATTGTAATATGATTCAGGTGGGGCCATAGGGAGACTTCTAAGTTTAGCCACTAGGAACTTTGGGAAATAAGGTCAAGGTGCTCTAGAAATGAACCATTGCCTTGGTAAAGCTGCAGTGGATGAAATTAGTGTTGAAAATGCAGCAAGAAATGTCTCAATTTGATTTTTCCTTAATTAAATTGAGGACCATTCGAAATTCCATATCAAAAGACAACTTGGAGGAGTTAACTGAGATAACATGACACTTGTCACTCAGTTAAGAACACTCAATTGGAGTTAATGAGTTGAGGTTCAGTTTACTTGTGTTTTTTTCCTAAAAAGAAGGAGTCTAGCTTAGTTAATTCGAGTTAGGGGAATGAAGTTTAGTTGTGTGCACTGGGTTCCTAAATTTTAGAAGCCTAGGTTGAGTTAATATCAGTTGTAGCAATTTAACTCAGTTAAAGTGAGTTATGGCCAGTTAAACTAGTTCTAACTGTTGGAGGAACTAGTGGAAGTTCAAGTTGTGGAAGTGGAACTTCAACCACACTGAGTGACCATCCATATAACTAATCAATAAACCTAAATAAAACTAGGTATGCAGATAATTCGAGTTAACCAGTTGAGATAAGACTTAAAGATCAATGCACTATCAATTGTAAACTATTCCAAGTTGTACAAGTGGTGCATGCAGTTAAAGAATCGACCTAAAGGAATCACACAATCTAGATGAGGGAATTTCATAATTAATAGGGGCCTAATTCGCAAGGGAACAACATAAGGAAATAGGAGCTTGGAGGCTTGAAAAATTGGCTAAGTGTTGGGCCAGGTTTAGTTAGTCAAGTAGAGGATAGAAGATACAGGTGCATGTTTTGCTCAAGATTGAGCAAGCACATTGCATTCATCCAGATTCTTTGATTAATGCAATACATGTAGTAAGGGGTTTTGAGAAGTTTCTTTCCCCTAAATAATTCTTTGTGCTTGTGTAATGTTTCCTTTTGCATGTCTATGATTCTTGTTTTAGATGGTGAATTAACTTTCATAGATGAGTAGAGTAGCTTCAAGTCTTATGATTTAGTAAATTTCATGAGCAGTATTGAATCTACACCACAATTTCTACATGTTATCAGAGTTGGAATCACTATAGAGAAGATATTTTGAAGCTGTCATTGCAGGAGATTTGAATTTCAAGATCAGTGTCGCAGGTTTTCTTTATGATTGAGAAGATGGATTTCAATGGACTCAGGCTTGAATATTGCTTGGAAGGCACCTCAAACATTGTTTCATGGAAGATCTACATGGAGGCAGTATTGGATGATAATGGGATGTTAGAATACATCAAGATGGATGTAGAAAAACCCCAAGCATTTGATGCCTAGAATCTTGCCCAGTGGAAGAAGGATGTGGCCAAAGCTAGGAGAATCATATTAGAGGATGTTTGGGATCATATTTTCTCGAATATCCATGGAAAAGAGACTGCATTCGCGATGTGTAAAGCACTAACCAAGTTTTTCAAAAACAATAGTGACCACAGGAAGCTGGCACTCAAGGACAAGTTTTGAAGTATCAAGATGCAAAAGAATGACACAATTCCGTAGTATCTGAGTAGGTTTAGATAGTGTTGTGATGAACTTGGCACGGTCGATGTTAATTTCCATAGAGAAGACTTGGTAGATATTTCCCATTTGGGCCTTCCTAAGAGCTAGAATATCTATCAAGATTTGGTAAATGGTAGAGAGAAACTACCAAATTGGGAGCGGTTATGGTCCAATCTAGAGTAGGAAGAAATAAGGCAAAATACTAGAGATGCGACCTCTTCCAAAGAAGACGAATAGGACTTTGCATTATTTAGTAAGGGAAAGACGGCCAAGGGGAAGAAGTCCCAAGTAAGGCTCACTCCAGCCAAGATGGAAAGCAGAAAGACTTGTCCAAAATCAAGTGCTTTCCCTATCATAAATTCGGGTGCTATGCCACAAAGTGTCCACAGAAAAAGGAAAGAAAGGAGACTGCAGTAGCAGCAACAGGTGAATATTTGGTTTAATAGTTCAAGATTGACTTCACTCTCATTGCATGCATGGTGAGCATAGTGATGGGGAGCATGTGGTATCTTGGCAGTGGTGCCTCATTCCACATGACAAGGAACAAAAAAGCATTCATTGACTTGGACGAGAAATATCTCTAGATGAACATTGAGTTTGGAGACGATGGAAGGTATAGTGTGACCGAGATTGGTATAGTCACCTTTCAGAGGGATTAGGTCTCCCCTCTCAGACTCAAGGATGTGATATTTGTTATGAGTCTAAAGAAGAATCTTGTCTCCATTGCAGTTTTGGAAGACCTTGGTTACGATATGATTTTCAGCAAAGCAAATGCATTCCTAAGACACATAGCCACAGAACAGGTGAATTAAATCGGGGTTCGAGTCAAGAAAGGTATGCACTTGAGGTAGAATATGCATGCAAATCCTTGTGGAGAAAGGCAGAGATAAGAGATTTTATGGTTGAGAGGGAGCATGTTATCCCTCTCAACATGCAGCCTCAGAATAAGCCTAGGGAATTTGTGGACCAGCCACAAATGGAGAAGCAGATAGGAGGCAGAGTGGAGACATCCACTCAAGAAAAGAGCTCCGACAGGGGGATATTTTGAGCCAATTGGAAAGAGGGAGCACATGTATCCATACCTCTAGGTGTGAGGTGGGGTGATGTGAAGCCTTAATCCAAGAGTTGCAGAAATTTGGGTAGGGTCCATGGAGGTGTTCTCCTCATGGATAATTACCTTACTATGGGGGCCCAAAATATTTAGTAGCAGGAGGATCACTATCAGTCAGATATTGAGGAGTGTAGAGGAGCATTGAAAGTGGAGAAGGAGGCTCAATAGTAGAGTCAACAACAACACAATTTTCCTAGTAGAAAGTTACAGACACAGTTGATTCTATCTTTTTTTGGATGATTCTCAGTTTTAGATGTTGCAGTAGTAGTATAAATAGTGAGAGGTGTTGCATGTAGTACATTCAAAAGGTGCTAGATCAAGGTACTTGAGAATCCCTTTCTTGCTAAGAGGGAGTGTTGAAAATGCAACAAGAAAAGTTTCAACTTGATTTTTCCCTTAATTAAATTGAGGAAATTCAAAATTCCATATCAACTGAAAACTTGGCGGATTTAACTGAGGTGACATGGTACTTGTCACTAAGTTAAGAACACTTAATTAAAGTTAATGAGTTGAGGTTCAGTTTACTGGTGTTTATTCCTTAAAAAATAGGAGTCTAGCTCAGTTAATTCGAGTTAGGGGCATGAAGTTCAGTTGTGTGCAATGCTTAAATTTTAGGAGCCTAGGTTGAGTTAATTTCAATTGTAGAAATTTAATTCAGTTAAATTGAGTTATGGTCAGTTAAACTAGTTATAAATGTTGGAAGAACTAGTGGAAGGTCAAGTCGTGGAAGTGGAACTTCAAGTACATTGAGTGATCATCTAGATAACTAATTAATCAACCTAAATTAACTCATGCATTTAGATAATTCGAGTTACCCAGTTGAGATTGGAGTTCAAGGGAAGTGTACTATTAGCTATAAACTATTCTAAGTTGTACTGGTGGTGTATGCAATCAAAGAATTGAGCTAAAGGAATTGCGCAATCCAGATGAGGGAATTTCCTGATTAGTAGAGGAAAAATTCCCAAGGGAACACCGCAAGGAAATATGAGCTTGGAGGCTTGAAAATTTTTCTAAGTGTTGGGCCAGGGTCAGTCAGCCAAGCGGAGGATAGAGGATACAAGTGTAGGTCATGCAAGAATATTGTATTTATCTAAATTCTTTGATTAATGTAAAACAAATAGTAAGGGGTTTTGAGTAGTTTCTTTCCCGTAGATAAATCTATGTGCATGTGTGATGTTTCCTTTTGCATGTCTATTATTCTTGTTTTAGATGGTGAATTAACTTACGTGGATGAGTAGATTAGCTTCAAGTCTTGTGATTTAGAAAATTTCATGAGCAGTTTGAAGATGCTACAAGGAAGCATGAAGATTCCATGAGAGTGGATTACCCTCATCTTTTTGAATAATTTTTGTTGTATATATGTATATAATGCATTAAGGATAGTACATAGTAATGGGGAATAGAATGTAACGACCTAAGGATGACAGTTATGTGTATTGTATATATCATTTTTAGACTAGTGAACCAAGAAATAATTTGGGGCATGAGTTCCCATGTATATACGTGTTTTAAGAAAATATATATATTGTTGGAAAATCACAAAGGCAGTAAATATTTTCTTGATCTTGATAATTACTTGTGATGTTGCTTGTTATTACGATTCTTTATATCTTATTTCTTTAGTTCATCAAGAAATTACACAAAGAAACAAAACATAAAACAATGAACACAAGATGTAGGCACATGCTAGGGAAAAACCCCCCTCAAGAGGAAAACCAGTCATAGTAATTCTTCCTTTAAATAGTATTATTTGAGACTCTTCACCCTAGACCTTGACCAGGCCTTCCCTCCACAGTAAGTCAGCCTCCAAAAGATTGATCTCTTTCCAACAACTTTGACAATGCAGCAACTTGCGACAGCTCATGACTTTCGGCAAAAGTCCAACTTGCGAGACTTCATTCTCCTAATCTAGAGAACGAAACAGAGAGAGATCACCACCAAAATTTTGATTTTCCTTGATTACTTAGACTCCCCCAAACTTGCATTCACTTCGGCTTCCCGGCAACAAACTTTCCTAGCTTCCTACTTTGCACTTCTGCCCGACAAACAAATTTTTGCACTTCATCCCAAAAGAGAGAGACTGCGAAGTGATGCACCAAATGAATTCGTTGTCCTTCCTTTATAGGCTTCTTGTGGGGTTGAAAGGGTCCTTAGTACGACTTTATCTTCTCTTAGGCCGACATGGTGTGGAGGTTACATAATTCATATTTGACTCCATACTTAATGGATTTACATGATTCGAAAGCCCAAGAAGGGTCTCTTTTAATGTACAATAATTCCATAGGCTTGAAATAAATCCTAGAAGTCCTCAATGGGGACTTTGAACTAAAACATAGTGACCAAATTATGAAACCCATGCTTTAATAAGTCACAATAATAATAATAATTCTTTTCTTTATTCTTATGATAAGTACATTACATAATGGCTCAAGTACATTATTGAAGACTGAACATAGTTACTTTTTCCAACACTCCCTCTTAACTAGGGAGGTATTCATAATGTACATATACAATGGAAGATCTCAAAATATATGAACCATGAAGAAATTTAGGCATCACAATGCCATGGACTAGATTCTTGACTAGGGAAATCTATCCAACCAGTCACTCAACAATTTAGGCACTGCAATGTCATGGGCTAGATTTCTGACTAGGGAAACATATCCAACCAGTCACTCAAAAATTTAGGCACCACAATGCCATGGACTAGATTCCTGACTAGGGAAATCTATTCAGGTGGGACTAAGGTGGAATCAAGCTTTCATTCCCTCTAGGTACCATCAAGCTTACTTGCTAACCACCAACCCAAAATCTAGGTGTGTAACCAAAACAAAACTCAATAATCAACACCACCTTTCCAACTTTGGGGACTCAAACATCAACACAAAGTACCAACTAGATGTCTTCCCAGGAAATGCTTCACTTGTAAAGCCTCAATACCCTTTGATCCAGTGGATCAATAATAACCAATCTCTCCCAATCAAACTGATTGGTAACCAACATCCTTTCCTTCTAGAGATTCATCTGTACAAACACAACCCAAATCTTTCACATGTACATTATCAAATACAAACTTATGAGGTCTTACAGACAACAGATGTTTCTTCTCATATTTTCATAGTAGGACTATCAACTGAATCTTTGACAGAAGATTCCTTGATCATATGTTTTCCTTCCTACTTTAGATGCATAAAAACATCATTCAATTGAATCCTGCTTTCCTTCTTTTAGCAACACCACAAAATGCATTCTCCAATTTCCTTTCCCTACTCACAGCCTTCACTTAGACGTACAACTATTAGTCATGGTCTAGTGCATGACACATGAAGCAGAGAACCATATCTGTCACTCTCTCTCAACTAGGAAGAACCTCTTTATCCAGACTTCCTCTTAATCTTAGGGATATATTCTTCTATTCATGCTTCCTCCAGGAGATCAACTTCTTCTTTTCAACATCAAAGAGTCTTTCGTGGCTTCCAACCATTTCATTAGAGTTATCATCACCCCCATCATCCTCATCACGTCTTCACCAAGTTGAAGATTGTGTACCTGGACAACTTTCTTGTCACATCAATCATCTTCACCAAGTTGAAGATTGTGTACCTACACAACTTTCTTGTCACATCGAGCATCTTCACCAAGTTGAAGATTGTGTACCTACAAAACTTGCTTATCACATCGAGCATCTTCACCAAGTTGAAGATTGTGTACCTTCACAGCTTAAATAGCAACTACAACCAAAACTATAGAAGCATGATGTTAGCCATATCAAAAACATGGAAGCATTTAAACTTTATTCATATTAGATACCCAAATTTAATTATAAACAAGAGACATATACTCTTCAACATCTTGCTAGGGACATTATATACCCTAGACTTCTTCATAAGATCATTCATTCAATCTAGGGTTTCAATGTGTCTTCCAAAGGTATAATATACCTTACCACAACATATAGAAAACCCTAGAAACAATTCAAAACAAATATAGATCTTCAAAGCATCCAACAAACTTTCAAAATACATATGTTAGATTTCTCACTAGGGACTCATACAAATCATATCTTACATACAAACAAATCAATCGAAATCAATCATAGCTTAGTCATCAACTTGACCATCTTCCACTAGGGTTAGTTCCAAGCCCCTATATTTTCAATGAACCATCAATCAGTTATTAACATGGCCAACTACTACTAAGGTTACTTGCAAACCCTAGATTTCCGTTTTCACAAATTCAACATTCTTATACAAATCTCAAATCATCATATTCCAGAGATTTTACTTTGACTAAGATTTAATTCCAAAACCTTCGATTTCCAATCTCAACAATCATTACATGCATAAATCTCAAATTGTTATATTTCACACTATACAATGTCACTACTAGGGTTTAACTATAACACCCTAGATTTCCAAACATCAACATCCTAGAATTTCAGAAAAGGAATTCATTAAATCCTAGGACTCATGACCATTAATGACTAGGTAAATACACATATCTAGGAATTCATAACCATACATAAGCATATCATATGTCCAATAACATTAATACATCTGACCTAGACCAGGCTAGGGATTCAGCCAAAAGGACATATCTCTATATGCCTAGATTTCATCATCATGAAACATACATTTCATATCATGAGCTAGTCAAACCAAACTTCACAACAATATCAAATAAGAGTTAGATACATAATCATTTTGATTACATTAGGGTTTGATTAGACAACACACATATACCAAATAAATCAATTCTAAGACAATATAAGGGTCTTTCTCACACATTCAACCAAACCCTAATGAACTACGGTTCCAATGTAGAAAAAAATTCCACCAAACCCCAATGAGATAGGGTTCCAATTTGGAAACATAGCAAACCCTATATTACCAAAAAATCAAAGGTTCAAGGATTTTAGATCTTATCATGCCATCCTAACAAGTTAGGATTTCAAGATCATAACAAAATCCCAAATATGAGATCATCAATAAAGACTACAACTAGAATTTCACAATATCCCTAATTAGTTTAGGGTTTCAGACATTCACAACATCATACCCTTTGGTTAGGGTTTTCCAGAACTTGTCTAGGGTTCTATAAAATCATATAAGTGTGGGGTGGGTAGATTTATCAAGAGATGAATCACCCAAACAAGAATCACTAGGATTAAATCATTCTAGTCATAACAAGGTTAGTAATAGATATGTTCGCACTTTGTAATTTGCGAGGTTGCTAGAGAAACTACAAAGGTAACCACAAAACCACTTTGGAAGTTGTGATCTAGCCCTACAAGCTTTAGAGAGGGATCTCTCTGTCAGATTTAGATTTGCTTATTTTCGGATCTTAGGCTAGTTATAGAGGTTTAAGATTTGGCTTATAAATTGGTTTGAATTGTACAGTTGATTGATGTCTAGATTACCTTTGGGCTATGGAGTCTGTGACTTAAAAAATGGATTAGTTTCATTTTTTGCAGATAGATTTCACAGGGAAAGGTATCCAAACTTATTGGATTCTTTAATTTTAAATGAAGTGAACAAGAAGAAGAGAAATGATTTCCATCAAGTAAAGAGAAATTAAGAATTTTTTTACTTAATATAAGTTGAAAACATTAAAATTATTCAAAGCTAGAATCAGAGTGTACATCAAAACAAATTATGTTCTTGAACTTTCTATTGAATAATTCAGATTATGAACACATGAGTATGGTAAACAAGGATTAATAAACACATAAAACGATAGAGGCACTTCACTAACAATTTGACACAAGAATCCTGTGAAGGAGCTTTTTGTATTACTTATAAGTCCACTGAAGCTCGGAAATGTACAATAACTTTCTCAGATGCAAAAACCAACACTAATACTTCAACAGGAGAAGTATTTATAAGTTTATTTACAAAATGTCTTGTCATAACTGAACATGATGTAATTTAGGATTTTCTAAACTGAATTTATCTCTAATTTACAAAAATATAGGAAAACTTGAACTACTTAGGTTGCTGGCACTATGGTTGTGGAAATTGTTGTTGATGTGGCCTTTGACTTCTATTGCGCTATTTGTCCTGCTGCTGGAGAAGAATTGATTGTTTACTCAAGCAACTCGCATAATTTTTCCCACCTTTATTCACCTGGAATTGACAATTTGAGTAACCTCCTGTAAATTTCATCTACCTCTGTATATTCGGTAAACGTGGGCTTAGTGATAAAAATGTATTTGATTTCACGCTGGATGTAGAAATCAAATTCCAATGCCTGTAAGAAGGATTTCCCTATTATAGTCCCCTTTATTCTTGCAAATTTGGTATTGTCTCTGGCAATAGCCATCAATTTCTGGCTATAATTAGGGAATGTCATTAACATGTCATTCAATACCAACAAACCTGGAAGTCCCTTTTGATTGAGGACCTTAAACTTGTTGAAGAATCTTTGGACACCAGTCTCCAGAACCTCACACTTTTTCTTTAGTTGCAGCATAATATTTCTTTTGGTTAATAATTTCTTAATTTCCAATATGGTCTCAGTTCTATCTTGTATTTCCAGTTCTTCCAACTCATATCTATTTTTAGAATTTAGAAATTTGATGAGCTTTGTGGCTTCAGTTGGCTTGTCTCCTAGCATTCCCCTAATTTCTTGAATGGCTCCTTTGGATTTCTGAATCAGTTCCTTCTGCTAAAATTTAATCTGTATTAATGGCCAGATCTCTATCATTGATTGGTTGATATCTATCTATATATTCTCCTTATTATGAGCTAAGGTATGAGCCATGAGAAATTCCTTTTTCATTTGTTGTATCCTTTGCATCAATATCTTGGATTTTTGTATCTCTGTCGATTGAGAATTCTCAATTCTTTCTTTATGTTCCTGTAGAATCCTAACCTATGCTCGTAGTTTCTTGATTTCCTCCCCTTGTAAAGACATATCTTCCATGGATTTGACCAGTTTGTTTGGGTCATCAAAAGTCTATGTAGGGGGTATGGTAGGTGTAGAAACTCTTACTATAGTTGTTGTAGTTGTTACTAATGTAGTCGATGTAGAAGCTTTTGTTTGCACTATTGTTGCAAGAGGTACTGCATTAAGTGGGATTATAGCTGGCTATGCATTTCGTTCTTTGTCTTTGATCATCTTGTCCATTTCTACTTCCATGTCCCTTATCTATGCATTTATCTCCATAATTAATCTGAGCATGTCTTCTTTTTGGCTCTTTGTCTTCCCTACTTAATTTTCTTGTGGATCCATGGTTGCTGACATTTTCAACTATTTTTTGAGTGTTGCTATGTCTACATTCTTCTTCTTGACTATTTATTCTACTGCCTTAACATTACTTGGGTCATATCCTATCTTAATGATCAAGTCTTCCAAGGATTTTATCTTATTATCTTTTTCTAAAGAAGAATCCTTTTCCAGTTTTAATTGGGATTGAATATTAGTAAGGGATACCTATAATTTGGATGCAGTTATTGCAGTACTTATTAATGTAGAATAGACCATTTCCCCAGTCTTTCTGTGCATGTCCATCTGATCTACAAGATGGACATCCTTTGTATCAAACTCAAATGTAGTTTACTTATAGTCTGCTGCATATTTAGGGTGGTGGACCTGTGCCTGCAAGAATTCCATCTACATTCTTCCTTTCTTAGTGTCTAAGGCTGGCAAGAGCCTATGCTGTGTAGAGGAAGTTTGTTTCTGAAATTGGTCATAAGTGCTGACCTTGAGAAGCTCATTCCTACGTTTTATTTCCTTAAACTTGTCAAAGATACTTGTTTCCCTTTTCCCTTGGATCAATTGTGATGTTTGAGCTGTATCTAGACTTTCTTGTGAAACTGAAGAGAATGAAGATCCTGTAAAGATGTTATCGCTTGCTGGAAACTGTGGAGTCTTGAGTACTATAGGAGCTTGCCCTGCTCCTTCTTTTGAAAAATGTATCTTCGGATTAGTTCTTGCCTTCTTAGTGTACATTTTGAGTTCTTTGGTCGAAACCTCTGTGACTGAAGGAGAGTCTTCTTCCCGAGGCCTTTTTTCTGATTTTTCCTGAGGTGTGGGAGTTTGTGAAATAGTGGTAGACAACAACCACTCCTCTGCCTCTTGTAAAGTATTTTCTTCCCACACATCTTGGTTCATGCATTTCTCAATTTCAGGCCTCTGAGTGTGAACATATGGAGTGGTTTTTTGTTCAACTCTCAGTTTAGAGATCATAACAAATGGGTCATATGACCAAGTTAAACTAAAGGGAAAATTCATATGTTTTAGGAGGATATCTGCCTCCTCTCCTACTTTCCTGCTGTTACAAATAAATGGCCCTATTTGAGCCTTTATCCATATACACTTATTTTGGTGTAATTCTAGTATAAATACCAGTTACATGTTTTGGCCTATTCACTTAGGTGTAAAATATCTTAAGCCCTACACTGACCCTGGGTACTGTCTCATTGCTCAACAAACATGTAGTTGGATGCATAAACTGATCAATAAAGTCTTTGAAGTTGTATTCTTTTGAATTTCTTCTTGGTATGGAAGTCCAAAAGATGACTGAGTGTGGCTCTCCTTGTTTATTCAACTTATGTACTGTAAATGGGAATTTGTATGCTTGAAAAAGTAGAAAACATATACACAAGAATAGAGCCATATCTGGAAATTCCTTCAATTGGAATCTTAAGGAATTGTTTATGAATGCTGTCAGCAAGGAACTGGCTAAAATTGAAAATTACAGAGGGTTTTTCTTCAGTGGAGAAAATGGACAAAAAGCCTAAAATAGGTTCATCTACCCATTCATCTGAATAATACCCTAGTAAACATGAGAGTATAAAAATAATTTATTTAACTTTTTTTCTGGAAAAATGGAGGAGGGATAAGGTGGATTCTTTTTTGGGAGTTGGGTGTATTCATGTAGGACAATTTTGAAAATATTGGATCTATGAGAAAAGGTTAATTTCTGATATAGTTCATTCAGGGCTTCCACTAAGAAAGGAATAGTGGTATCATTCCGAGGGATCTACAATATCTGGTTATTTGAATGAGAGGTAATTGTGAATAGAATTTCACCATTATGGGCCACAATGGCTCTCTAGTCTGGTCAGTAGCAAGCTTGGCATTTAAGGACAAATTCAGGGATGTGATGGGTATGGGGAAACATGTAGAGAGGTAAATTGGATTCCTAGAGGCCAATTTCATAATCCTGGTCAAGGAATATGTCCTTGAGCTAGCTGTGTAATTTCAATAAATCGAATTCACATTTTGGCTCTGAGATTTTATAATCTATCTCTGCTAAGGGGATATGATCAGGGTCTATTGTTGGGGGAACCATAAGATTTTCAATATTGACAATGGTTTTTCTCTTGGGATCCATATTGGGAATTTTGAAGGAATTTGGAAAAGGTTGCTGAGTGATGCAATTTACCTGAGAAAGCTTGTAATTGATGATTGGTGACGATGGAAAACTGGTGCTATGTCTTCCTGGTTTCTTTCTCAGGGTCTAGAGAATTTACCAGTATGAAGTGAAATCAAGTTAAGTGAAAGAATATTAGGGAGATTAGACTGAGAAAAAGTCATAACTAGAACAAATGACGGGCTGTTTTAAGCTCATGGAATAGTCTATTGAAGGCGTGGGGTCCTTGGTGGGTTAAACAGTAATTTAGCGTGGAATTTAATGTATAACAGGTAGGGGAAACGGTTGGACAAGTGTCGGGGATGGATTAGCAGTGTATGCACGGGGAATTTTTTCAGGAAGGAGCGAATTAGGTTGTTTTCAGAGGGGGGGAGGGTGGTGTGTAGTATTGAGAAGGGGGGGTGAGAAAGAATGTGGGAATGACATGTTAGGTGGGGTCGGGGAATGAAACTGCCCTTTCGGAGCCCCCCTCCCTCAAGAAAGGTAGGAAGGGCATGGGGGGCGAAAGGCCTTATAGACTATCGATCACAATCGTGGCTCGACATGTAGCATTACCCAAGCTCGTTGTTTATCTTCTACACGACAAAACTTAGGCCAAAACTAATATGGCTTTAAAACCTTCAAAATACCATTAATATTTTTTTTCTAACTTTTGAAAACAAGGAGTATCTTCTACCAACTAAGGGTGCATTTAAATGTGCAAACCCTTCTTATTTTTATTCGAAGGAGAGGTTTGATCCTAATCTAAGTTCTAACCTACAACTTAAATTATTGATCCAGCTTAAACAATTAGATCAATTTCTTCACCTATCTACCTAATTTTAACCAAGTTTAAACAATTTGGTTAAATTATTCTCTAATATAACAACATAAACTCAAATGCGTTTGACCATGATTATACTATATGATTCAAACAAAGATATGTGATTATGGAATTTAAAACAATATGCACAGAAACCCTAATTTATGTTTCAAAACAAAACTATTTTTATTTTAGTGGCATTTGAATTTGCATCACTTTCACTCTTTTTTATTTTCATGGGGTTCTTTTCATTTCTTTTTTTTCTATTCTTTTACATTTTTTGTATACCCTCTTTTCATTTTTATTTTTATGTACAATATTTATCATTTGCAACATGCAATATTATTTGCATTTTGATATACTGAAAGAAAATATTCAATCATCATTTGATCCTATGAATCATAGGACCCTAATAGTGGCTCCAACTGGGGATGGCACTCACTTTGTGAGGTGTCAAGAATTGTTGACTAGTAGCCTTGAATCATCTCCTTCAGTATTTTTTCTATATCTGATTTTTTTTTTTAATGTTGCTATAGTTATGGTGGCGAACATGACTAAAAGCTTACGGTCTTGTCTTCGGTATTCAACTTTTTGACGTGAGCTACCCAATCATAACAGTAAAAATAAAATGGTATTTACAATGATTTTGGTGAGAAATGCTTCTATTCTTGGAAAACATAATGTTTCAACATTTTTTCATTGACAGGTCCACTAGGCAGCTCAGTTCCATCCATGTCCTTCAGAAAAAATGCACGATTGCCGCTGTAATCATGGAATGTGTAAGGTCCCATCCATAAATTATCATTTTTTCCATGCTTACCATTTTCTTCTCTTCTTGAATCCTATTTCAGGACATTGTTCCCTATCTGAAAATCATTGCCTTAGTTCTTCTATCATAAATCTTCTTGATGTTTTCCTGGACCAATTGGGTTCTATTGTGAATTTCTTCTCTTGATTGTTGCAGTTGAATTGTTTGATTTATTCTTCTTTCAAGGTCATTAGGTTCCACCTAAAATTCCTGCATCATTTTCAAAATAGGGATACCTAATGAAGTTGGGAAAAAAACATCCATTCCATAAACCAATTGGTATGAGGACATGCCAATTGATTTCTTAGTGGCGAGTCTGTCAGCCCATAATGCATTTCCCAATTTTTTATGCCATGATTTCTTGTTATCTTGCAGCAATTTTTTGATGATATTAACCAGAATTTTGTTGGAAGACTCTGCTAATCCATTCCCTTAGGGGTAATAGGTAGTAGAGTTTCCTAAGGTTATTTGACATTTGTTGCAAAATTCCACTATCTTCTTTGATTTGAATTCTGTTGCATTATTTGTAATGATTTTCTTGGGACATCCAAATCTTGAAAGAATATTATTTTCTAATAATTTAATAATCAATGTAGTAGAGGCTTGCCTTGTAGGTATAGATTCAATCCATTTGGTAAAATAATCAGTGGTTGTAAGAATCTGTTTGTGTTGGGCCGAGGAGGAAGGATGACTTTCTCCAATGAAATCCAAACCCCATTGTTGAAAAGGAGCTTCAGCTGATATGGGCTTCAAGGGTAAAGGAAACAATTTCCTTTTGCCTTCAAATATTTGGCATTGGTGACATGAAGTGACTTTCTTATGGACATCTAAAAATAAGGCTGTCCAGTAAAAACCAGCTCTTAGGATCTTGTTGGTAGTGGTCTTCCAGTACAAGTGTCCTCCACAATCTCCTTCATGAAATTCCTGCATTACTTTATCTGCTTCATCTTTCAACAAGCAATTTAGTAAAACTCCTCGAGCATCTTTCCAATACAAATTATTGTCTAGAATACAAAATTTCATAGCTTTGAGTTTAAGAAATCTAGCTTTAGTTTTGGTCAAACCAGGAGGAGCTTGTAAATGATGTAAAACAAAAATAAGGTTTGCATATTAGGGAGAGGTTGCAAAAGACTCTACTACTTGTGGAGTCACCTTCTCTTCTTGTTGGTCAAGTATATCTAGAAAATTTATATCCACAGCATGTCAATTAGATTCAACCATCAATTTAGCTAACCCCTGACCCTTAATGAGTTTGGCAAGTTTGATTTCAATGTCACATTCCAGGATAATGGAAATCCATTTACCACTTTTCCCATCAGGATCATGTTGGGTCAGTATGTCTTTTACCACAACGTGTGAATGAAGAATACAAACTCTAAAATCTTTAATTTCTTTCACTAAAGAAAATGCTTTCTTTTCCATGATGTTGTATTTCAATGCAACATCTCTTAAGGCTTTTCTAAGAAAGTAATAGGTTGTTCATGTCCTTCATTGTTTTTCTACAAGAGAACTGCTACAATAGTATGTTCATAAGCAAATGAGAAAATGATAAAATCTTTTGTGAAATTAGAGTTAATTAACATAGGAGCTTAGGTTAAGGCTTGTTTTACTTGATCAAATGATTGTTTGGCCTCACTACTCCACTTTACCTTAGTGTCTTTTCTCAACATATGTGTTATATTTCTTAGAAGCTCTGCTAAATTAGGAATAAATATCCTTAGAAATTTGATTTGGCCAGTGAAGGATTGGACTTCCTTAACATTTATAGGGGAATTTATTTTTAAAATAGCTTCAATTCTGCTAGGATCTATTCTAATTCAATCTTTTGAAATGATATGTCCTAGAAATTTTCCTTCTTTTAAGCCAAACAATGTTTTCTTTGGGTTCAGGGAAATACCAAATCTACTACATTTTTCAAAGACCCTTCTTAGGTGAAGAAAATGTTCTTCATTTGTTTTTGAAAAAATAATGATATCATCCAGATATATGACTATGAATCTTCCCATTTCATCTGCAAAGGTAAAATCCATGTTAGGTCCCTATAATACTAGTGATGCCCCCACTAATATTGTAGTTGTATCCGTTATTAATATTGTTGTGCCCCTATTGTCCTCATATTGTCATTACTATGCCCCATGGAATCCCTCTATTGTTATTTTTATGCCTTTATATTATTATTGTTAGGTCGGCTTGGTTATATTGTGACCCCTTAGACTCCTATATATGGAAATGAGGTTTTGTCATTTGAATCATCCAAGAATTGTTCTTTTTTGCAATGTAAAGGAGGTTGCCCCCTCGAAGAGGCTGAATTATAAGGCATTCAACTATCTTTTCTATCCTTTTGTGAGCTGGTTTCTTAACATTTGGTATCGAGCTTTGGATTCTAGGGTTTCGTTGCTCTAAATAGGTCATCGTGGCATTTTCGCTATAAATTTTTTCTGTGATGTTTTAGAAGTGAAAAAAAAACATTTGAGACAAAATCATGCTGAACCTTGGGTCCAAATTTCATAGCTTTTCGCGCTATATTTGCGGAGATATGATCCGAGGAAGTTGGTCTTTCTGTAGAATCATAAATTACATTCCAAATAGGTGACCTGGGGAAAATCGTCATAACTTTCTCTCTGAGCATCAGATTGAACTTCTGTAAGAAGGTATAGAAAGAGGATGGACTGTAGTTTCTTGTGTATATTTTTCAGAGCCAAAGGTTGAAACAGTGACACGTGACACTTCATACAAGTTTGCTCTTCTGGAAAGGTCTATAATCAGGTCATCTTGGGAGATTGTGCATAAATCTTCCTTGGAGAATCCAATTTGGATCAGACTGGTGGCATTGGAAATAGGACGCAGAGAGCTACTACAGGTCGCAATTTCAGAATTGGATGATCTGAAATTATAGAGATACATCAGATTCAATATCAAGCTCCTACAAAGTGAAAAAAGGTGTGTAGTTTTTCTTAAATTTTTGCATAAGATTGGTTTGAAAAATTAGTTTGAAGGAATTAAAAGGGCATAGTAAAGCATTATTATCGGTAATTGGTGCCCCGAGGAAAGGAAATGCAAACACCTAGTAGGCAACTTGAAATCTCTAGCATGACTCATGAAGAAGAGGAAGAAATGCAACATGATATATCAAAATTACGAGACCAAGTGCAACAAGTGTCACTTGCACAAAAAAGAATAGAATCTAAGATGGATTTTTTAAAGAAAGGTGTAGAAGCTAAGATGAATGATGTGGAAGCTAATATGAATGACGTGGAAGCTAAGATGGATGATTTGAAGATAGATTTGAAGATAGACATGGAAGAATTGAAGATAAATATGAATAAGTTGCTATAAGAAAGAGTCACTAAGGGTGAAAGGGTAGTAAAGGAAACTCATGATGAGAACAAAAGAAATGTTAATCATGATTCCATAGACTCTAATGTTGGATCGAAGACCCACCATATTCCAAAAATCAATATGAGGAAGTTTGATGACAAGGATCC
>APFE030900480.1:110078-122618 GCA_000404065.3 Pinus taeda | reverse complement strand
TTTCATTTGGTTTCCTTTTAGTGAATGAAAGTGCTTTATGTTTGTCTTGAAATTTGTTTTTAGTGTTTAGACGAAATGAATGGTAGTATATCATATTCCATCTAAACATTTTAAGTGGCAAATTAAAAAATTGATAAACAAGTTACTTTCATTTCTTGCTTTAGAGAAATCTTGAATTCTCGCATCTTCACTATACTTTGCATTAGTTTGCATCGTTAAAGCATTAGCAATTCTTTTGGTTTTTGCGTGTGTGAAGTGTGTTGCAAGAAAAGAAAAGAAAATGTTTTTGCTTTCTAAGTGTTTCCTACAACCCATGTAGAGTACTCTTTTCATCGAAAGAAAAATGATTGCATTCATGTAGTTACTTTTTCTTTGATTTTTGGTTGAGTCATACACACATCATCAAGTTTCACTTCCGCCATCCCATGACTTAAAGAACATCCTATTTTAAAATCAAGTGCTAACTAAAATTCACTAGAACTTTTTCTTTTAAGTTAAATACACCAACAAGTTTTAGGATTTTAGGGCCTTGGATTAGGCGAATGGAGAGTTAACTCTCCAAGGCCATTTAAACATCAAACATAGGAGTCTGAATAACGAGAGAAAATCCAATAGCGTTAGGAAGACCAGGAAAGCTCCGGATCTGGGAGTTAAGCACGAGGGTCTGCGAAGATAGGGAAGAGAGATACCCCCTCTCCTGCTTGTCCGAACATACCTCACGACTGTTCTGCCTGGCTTCTGATACGAGTTGGTAACCTTAGTTGCTACTCCTAGGGATCTACACAGGTGGCTATGGAGGGGAATCCCGTGGCACCTGAGGTCGACGTTGTATCACTCTCAATGGTACTACTGGAGGGCACCCTTGCGAAGCTTTGGGGCTTGCAACGGTGCAGGCTGTTGTTAGGAGGTTAGTGTAACTTCCTCTGTTACCTTCACTGATAGGCCTGGGCCCTCATTATCCCAGACTATCTTCGGAAGGCCCATTACTCCACTTTCTTGTATTTTGGTGTCCGATCCTCATCACCCGGAGCGGAAATACTTGGAAGTTGTTTGACTGGCTGTTATCTTTAGGGACTTTTTAGTGAGTGCTCTTTGCTCCTTGTATATAGTTGGCTTGAGGTATTTTTTTCTAGTCACGTTTGGACTTTGTGTTCTGAGTGACTGGCTTACCACTCTACCGATCTTGAAAGGTTTTTGGTCGTTATTTCAGAAGTTGTGGAGTTGCCTCCTCAAGGGCAAAGGTTTTGATTGCTTCTCCATATTCCTTGAAAAGTTATTTCTACATTCCCGTAAGGGAAGGGTTTGAGAATCAGTTAGACATGGCCAATATTCTTGTGGAAACCAACCAAGGTACCTTTCTAAAAGGGGATCCTTGTGCTTTTCCTTTCTTTGGAAACATTGGTACTCCCTTGATGGCCACTTTGAATATTCCTGGGTTGAATGTTGGACTGCCCATTTGGCTATGGTCCACTCCGAATATTCCAAATGATCTTGAAGCCTCTCAGTTGAATGCTTTATTTCAAGGGCATCACATGGGTGCTAATTTTTCATCTTCTTTCAAAGAGAAATCTGGGATTCCTTTTTCCCCTCCTTCTTGTAATAATAAATCTAAAAGGAGGAGAAAGAGGAAGTCAAAGAAGAAGAATAATTCTATCACTTCATCTTCAACCTTTGCTAGTCATGTGGAAGATGAGTCTTCAACCTCTGCTCGTCATGTTGGCGATGGGCCTTCAGCTGCTGCAAATCATGCTGGGGTCACAAGTCTAGTCACTGCGAGTCATACTAGCACTTCATCTTCAACCTCTGCTAGTTATGTGGAAGATGAGTCTTCAACCACTGCTAGTCATGTTGGAGATGGGCCTTCAACCACTGTAAGTCACGCTGGGGGCATAGGTCTAGTCACTGCAAGTCATACTCGCACTTCATCTTCAACCTCTGCTAGTCATGTGGAAGATGAGTCTTCAACCTCTGCTCGTCATGTTGGAGATGGACCTTCAACCGCTTCTAGTCATGCTGGGGGCATAAGTCTAGTCACTGCAAGTCATACTATCAAAGAGTCACTGACCTCTGCAATTCATGTTCAGGACTCTCCGCAAACCACTGCTAGTCATGTTGGCAGAATGGAGGTTGATAAGAAACCCGGACGTAGAAGTTTTAAACCTAAGTTCCCTTGCAAGATATGCAAGGGAGAACATCTTACTCATTTATGCCCTGGTATTCCAGAGGTTCAAAGGATATGGTCCGAGTCTGAAAGTTCTTCTACTCCTAGATCTAATATGGTTTCTCGTCAATCCCATCAACCATTGGTTGATAATGTGGCTGAGCTAGTGCAATCGCTGGCCGATTACACTCCTCTTTTGGGGGGTGAAGCGCCTAACAGAAGAGTCTGCTTAATTTCTAGTACAGAGTCTTCTAGTATAGGGGGCATACCGGTTTCTTCGAATGTTCCCCCTCCAAGTTCCAAGAGTGTTTCCTTTGATTGGGATAGTCTTGTCAAGCCTCGTCTTCCTTCCGCTGCACCTTTCCAAATAAAGGTCAGAGTGAATTCCACAAATATGTATCGATGTATGGTGGATGAAGGATCCTCTGCAAGTATTATATCCTCTTTGACTTGGAAAGCTTTGGGTTCCCCAAAGTTGTGGACAACTCAGAGTCAGTTGTTAGCCTATGATAGAAGACCTGGTGAATCTATGGGTGTTCTTCCTTAATTGCCTATCACTTTAGGTGGGAAGACTGTCTTACTCGATATGATGGTGGTTGATAGCCCTTTAGACTTTAATATGCTACTTGGGCGTGATTATGTCTATGCTATGAATGCTGTGGTGTCTTCACTCTTTCGATTAATGTGCTTTCCTCATAACGGGAATATTGTCACTATTGATCAGCTTGCATCGGATAATCACCACCCTAATTCGACTTTACTGCAGAATGCCCCTTGGTTTGTTCCAAGTGTTCAAGTAGACTCTACTCCGCCACGGGTCAATTATGTTGCATTGAATCCTCAATGTTCAATCGCTTCTAAGAAGGATCCTTTGACGTATTATTCTCCTTCTTGGGACTTGGTCCCGACAATTGACCGAGAGATTCTTCCTATAGGGACATGGGACCCCTTAATTCCCTCTGTTGATCCTTATAGTTCTCATGATTTCTTAGAACTTGTTTTGCCTTCACAGGAGGAACTCTTTGAAGCCATGAGTTATGACTACCAAAGGAGTTCTTGGTCTGAGCCCTGCAAGGGGTTTGTTCAGCAGAACTATTATGCGTAAGCCGCAAGGCTGCATGGTTCCCTGTACCATATTGTATATATAAGGTACGCATTTTCAAGTTTTGTATTCTATAACACAAGATCTTATATGAAGTTTATATGTGGGATGTATTAACTTCGTGTCTAGTGTTCGTATTTATGTTTACAGAACTTGGAAGATTTCTCCTTTGGAAATTTTTATGGTTGGTTTGTTCTGACAGGTATTGGTTTCCGAAACTGGCATATAGGTTAGGTTTTTTCGCCTGCATTGTGCACTTATCAGTTTTCTTTTCCATTTTTGGCCTTAGTATTGACCCCACCAAGTTATGGTGCGGAACCTTCTCATTGCTTAGAAGTATCATGACTTGGGTGGTAGAGCCTACCTTATCATGGGTGCCCTAGTTAGTACCTTTTGTCACTTGGCACTCATGCTGATTTTTTGTCCTTAGGTTCGGGAGTCCTCTGTAGTCCCGCCATGACTTATGCGTTGAAGACTCATTCCTCTTAGGTTCTTCGCTTTGTTCTGGCCTTATACCCTAGAGGCTCCTTTGTGTTGAGTTGTACTACTGCATTGCATGTTGACCACTTGCACCTTTTGGCCTAGAGCCGACTTCACTTGGACTCGTGTTTTAAGGCCAACTTTGATTGACCATGACACTGCAAAATCAACCTGCCCCATACCTGATCTGGCAACTTGACACACCTGATCCCATGGAAGGAACTACCTTTGAGTGTCACTGACCAGTTTTCGCCCCTCCTGCCCATTGAGCATAGGAATGCTTCCATTCCAGGAACTAGATCATGTTGTTTTCATCGACACTCGTTCTCACTATACCATAGATTTCTTTTATTCTTTTTTCGAAGTCCCTTAACAGAAAAAGACAAAAATTAAATATTCTCAAAAAGAGCGGAACGGGACTGTTTTCCATTTATTATTGGCCCCCCAGCTAGAGTCAGTCTGTCGCCCTTGACAAAGACTCAAAACAAAGTCTCCTCCATTTGGGCGGGATTTAGTTTGACTTAGGTACGCCGTAACCTTGTTATTGAGTTAGTTCTCCCCCGATTGGTTATCTCTTCCAATCATATGGAGGGTTCGTTCGTGCCTCCTGCATGACGAACTTATATGGAGTCATCATATGCTGCCATATAGTCACATTGAGTCGTGCTTTTGTTCAAGGGAAGTTAGCCTGAGTCGGCCTCTCTGCGGTGTCTCTTGACTCATTTTTCAGTCCCATCAACTTCAAGCCCAAACAATATTTTTGGTTGATCATCAGATACATTCACTGTATTTGTATCTTCCCTATATTTAAAGCTTTCATCACTTGTGATCTGTATGCAGTTTTATTCATAATTTCTGTTACATGAATGGATATTTTAATTTTTTCCAATTCATGTTCTATGATGAATGATGTTTGAGTTTTATTTAGATTGTAGGCATCTTGTTTCTTAGCAACATCCTTTTGGAAAATATCTCTTTGCTGGTTGTTGGAGGGACTATCAGTTTGAGTTGCTTTGAAGACAATATCATATGTCTTTTGGGTTGGAACATATGCATTATTTTTAGCATGAATGTCAAGGTTTTCCTTAGCTGGGGTGTTAGATGTCTTTTTATTGGGATTATCAACATTCTTCTTAGTAGGATTATCATCTAGTTTATTACTCCTTAGGTTATATTTCCTATCGACTTCCATAATAGCATTTTTACAACCTTGCTTGTAATCTTCTAATTCCTTAGAATCTACTTCATCTTGTGAAAGTAGGAAAAGGTCTTGTCTTTCTTAAGTAAGAAATGTAGAGTCATTATCATTTACTCCCATCAAATTTATCTGAGTATCATTAAGGTCTTCAGCTAATTCTCCCTCGTCATTTGTATAGTTCTCTTGAAATGGAGGTTTGGTCTGCTGATTTGGACCTTTTTGTTCTCTTTGTTTGATTTGGGGTGGATTTCTCCTAAAATCAGGATTTCTAGTTTGGGGAGTAAGTTGGTTTTCTATAGGGGAGCCCTATCAGTTCTAGTTATCCTTTCCATCATCCTCTCCATTGTTTTGAGCAAATTATCTATTTTATAATCGGATGGAGAAGAGGAGGAGGGTTCCTCCTTGATAGTAACCCTTCGTTTAGTTTTTAGTTTTTATTTTTTGGCTAATCAACTAGCCTCAACTTTAAGTGAATTAGCTTGCATTTCCTCTAATATATTAGGGTATCTCTCTCTCAGTTGATATGCCATATCCACATCAAATCCTTTAGGAAAATGGATAAGGGCCAAGCCTGGTGGAGGTTTGATAGCAGCTGGAATTGTGTTACATATTTTATTAAACCTATCACAATATTCTTCCACAATTTCATTAGGCCCTCTTTTTAAGTTTCTATATTCATTCAGAATCTATAGGGGATTATTTTTGGTTTCCAACTTATTTAGGAAAGCCTCATGAAAGGTATCAAGATTAGCTATACTAGCTGTTGTTAAATTATTGGACCATTTTCTTACCTCTCCACTCAAAATTTGGGCAAAAAGCCTCATCTTTACATCGCTTTCATCTACTTCGTGAAGATCAAAGAAATCAATAATTTTGTCTACATGTTGTTGTGCAGTGATGGCACCACTGGCATCAAATTCATGAATTCTAGTTTGATAATCTTGGGGCATAGGATGCAATTTCCCAGGTAAGACCAAGGGAGCATAACAAGCTGCCATGTTGGGTTGAATGATATGTTATCTTATGGGAGGTATAAATGTAGGAGTTCTTAAAATAGGTTGGGTCACTTTCTGTAATACTATTGGAGAAGTAGTGGAGATTATGGAAGAAGTGGGACTAATTGATGTAGGATGGACAGATTGAGAACAAATAGAAGATGATGCAATAGTTAGGGCAAAAAGTTCAACAGATTATTCAACAGTTCATCAAAATTTGGTTCAATAGATTGACCTTCAGATATATAGGGTTGTAGCATGGATTGATCGAGCATTGTTTCATCCACGAAACTTTCAGACTTAACCCTACATAGACTATGTTCAAATGGTAAGTCAAACTGAATATCCTATATAGTGATAAATTTCTCTGGGAGAGATTTTGCTCTAGGTGGGGGACTATTACTTCCCTGACTTTCAACTAAACTTCTTTTCCTAATCAATTTTTCAGGGTCATCTAAAATCTTGGGGGGTATTGGATCAGGATGTGATCTGGTGTGAACTCTTTTTGGAGCCATATCTTTAATGTTAAACACACAACTCAATTATTTACATAGTTTACAACCTCTAAACATTTATTTCTAAAATTTGAACTATTACTTTTCCTGAAATAAAGTTTTTTGAACTAGGGAAACGAATATTTTAGAAATTAAAGTTTGTTAATCCCTAGTATGCTTTCCATTATGTTAGCACTCTGTAATTTATGAGGTTTCTAGAGAAAATACAAAGGTAACCACAAAACCACTTTGGAAGATGGGATCTAACCCTTCCAACTTCAGAGAGGGATGTCTCTGTCAGATTTAGATTTGTTTGTTTTCAAATCTTAGGCTAGTTATAAAGGTTCAATATTTGGTTTATAAATTTGTTTGAATTGTATGGTTGATTGATGTCTAGGTTACCATTGGGCTATGGAGTTTGTGGCTTAAAAAGTGGATCTTTTTCAGTATTTTGCAGATAGATTTCACAGGGAAGGGTAGCCAAACTAATTGGATTCTTTAATTTTAAATGAAGTGAATAAGAAGAAGAGAAAGGATTTCCATTAAGTAAAGAGAAATTAAGAATTTTTTTACTTAATATCAGTTGAAAACAAAAAAAAAAATTATTCAAAGCTAAAATCAGAGTGTACATCAAAACAAATTATTGTCTTCAACTTTCTATTGGATAATTCAGATTGTGAAACACATGAGTATGGTAAATAAGGAATAATAAACACATAAAACGATAGAGGCACTTCACCAATAATTTGACACAAGAATCCTATGAAAGAGCTTTCTATATTACTGATAAGTCCACTGAAGCTTGAAAATGTACAATAGCTTTCTCAAATGCAAAAACCAACACTAAGACTTCAAAAGGAGAAGTATTTATAAGTTTATTTAAAAAATTTCCTGTCATAACTTAAAAGGATGTAATTTAGGAATTTCTAAACTGAATTTATCTCTAATTTAACAAAATATAGGAAAACTTGAACTACTTAGGTTGCTGGCACTATAGTTGTGGAAACTGTTGTTGATGTGGCCTTTGACTTTTGCTACGCTGTTTGTCCTACTGTTGGAGAAGAATTGGTTGTTTACTCTGTTGAGATTGCAACAAGATGATGGAGCTTAGTGAAAAGAGTCGCCTTCACTAAGTGGGCCCGCAGGCTATTTTTGGCTTTTAGACTATGTCTATTTTTAGACATATGGATCATGTCTATGGATTGCAGGTTGCTGTTTATGGATGATTGATCAAGTTGGAAAAATAGATGGACTTCTATTTTTGATGAAAGTGTGAGTGATCACAGGTTGAGTGATCAAGTCTATTTTTAGACTGGCTGTCAAAAATAGAAAAGTCAAATATTATTATCTCACAATAATATTTGGACTATAAACTTAATCTTATTCTCTTGGAGCACTTCAGTTCGAGCTACGGATGTGGCACATGCAATTGCATGAAGAAAATACGTGGTTCTTATGGGTTAGTTGAATATTTGCATGCATGACTTCAGTTAGAACTCAAGTGAGTTGAGTTTAGTGGACTGGAGGTGCAGTTGATGGAGTTGTGTTCAGTTTAGCTTTGTTAAACTGGTTGTATTTAGTCTAACTGGAAAATAGACTAGAGATGAGTTGGGTGAATTAGTTATTAATTAATTCACAAGTTATTAACTCAAAATACAACTAATGAATACATCAGTTAACTCAGTTGCATGTCAGTGCATGTTCAGTTCAGCAGGGACAGGTGTTAGAGAATCAGATTGCTATCAGTTGTGACTATAGTTGTGCACCAGATCTTGCACAAATCAGGGGATTGAGTATGCCAATGAGTTTTCCCACATTGTAGCTTGTTCTCACGTGATTTAGCCAAGGAAAGACGTGGCTGCCTTGGAATTATCACCGGTTCTTGTGCAGGTATTGAGCAGCGGAGGCAGGCAAGCAGCGGAGGAGATTTGAGCCAGTGATTGATTCAGATCTGAGCTGTATTGTGTGTAACAGAGGTGGAGATACTTGTGAGAAGTATTATGCTGTGTAATGTTACATGACTCAATCATTAATATACAGATAGTTGGGGTTTTTAGCGAGATGCTTTCCCCGGGATACATACTGTGTTAATGTGTGAATGCTCTTGATGTTTTATTGTTATTGATGCTGCTATATTGATGATCAACGTAGAGGAGCTTATGTATTGTGTATGTTTTCCGCAATAGTACATGATCAGGATAATCTCTGTTGAATATGTGTTAAATTATTCAAGATTTCTACATACTCAAGTAACTCACATAATTTTTCCACCTATCTTCACTTGGAATTGGAAATTTGAGTAACCTCCTTTAAATTTCTACCTCTGTATATTTGGTAAAGGTGGGCTTAGTGATAGAAATGTATTTGATTTCACACTGGATGTAGAAATCAAATTCCAATGCCTGTAAGAAGGATTTCCTTGTTATAGTCCCTTTTATTCTTGCAAATTTGGTACTGTGTCTCACAATAGCCATCAATTTCTGGATGTAATTAGGGAATGTCATTAACATGTCATTCAATACTAGAAACCTGGAAGTCCCTTTTGATTGAGTACCTTAACTTGTTGAAGAATCTTTGGACACTAGTCTCTAGAACCTGACACTTTTTCTTTAGCTGCAACATAATATTTCTTTTGGTTAATACTTTCTTAATATCCAATATGGTCTCGATTCTATCTTCTATTTCCATTTCTTCCAACTCATATCTATTTTTAGAATTTAGAAATTTAATGAGCTCTATGGCTTCAGTCGGCTTCTATGCTAACATTCCTCTAAATTCTTGAATGGCTCCTTTGGATTTGCGAATCAATTCCTTTTGCTAAAAAATAATTTTTATTAATGGCCAGATCTTTATCATTGATTGGTTGATATGGATCCATATATTCTCCTTATCCTAAGCTAAGGTATGATCCATGGAAGATTCCTTTTCCATTTGTTGTATCCTTTGCATCAATCTCTGAGATTTTTGTATCTCTGTAGATTGAGAATTCTCAATTATTTCTTTCTATTCCTGTAGAATCTTGACCTATGCTTGTAGTTTCTTAATTTCCTCCCCTTGTAAAGACATGTCTTCCATGGCTTTTACCTGTTTGTTTGGGTTATCAAAAGTCTGTGCAAGGGATACTGTAGGTGTAGAAACTATTACTATAGGTTTTGTATCCATTGTTATTGTAGTCAACGTAGAAGCTCCTATTTGTACTATTGTTGCAAGAGGTACTGCATCAAGTGGGATTATAGCTAGCTGTGCGTTATGTTATTTCTCTTTGATCAACTTGTCTATTTCTTCTTTCGTGTCCCTTATCTGTGCATTTTTATCCATAATTAATCTCAGCATATCTTCTGAATTTCTTCTTGGTATGGAATTCCAAAAGATTATTGAGTGTCGCTCTCCTTGTTCATTCAACTTCTATACTGCAAATGGGAATTTGTTTGCTTGAAAAAATGAAAACATATACACAAGAATAGAGGCATATTTGAACATTCCTTCAATTGGAAGCTTAAGGAATTGTTCATGAATGCTTTCAGCAAGGAACTGAATGAAATTGAAAATTAATGAGGGGTTTTCCTCAGTGGATAAAATGGACAAAAACCTAAAATAAGTTCATCTACCTGAAGAGTCCAAGAACTGCTTTACCTTGACACCCTTTTTGCCCACATTTCCTCCTTTTTCCTATTGCTATCATCCAAATAAATTAAATAAATATAAGGTTTTTTTAAGGTAAGCACATATATGTCCTTTTTTTCATATTTTGTCCATATGCCTTATTGTTTTATTAAAGTTTACATTCAGCTACAAAATTGATCTGATTCTGTAGCTCATCCACAAATCCGTATCCACTTCCATTGTTGACAGGGTTCGAGTGTGCCATCTCAGCAAATTAGTATATGGGTAGATAGAGAATGATCCTCTCATGGATTTCTTTCTATTTACTCGAACCAATCCATCAAGATAATCACACTGTAACACGATCAACCATGACAATCAATTGCAAGATATTGTGCCGGAACAGAGTCCAAGTTTTAAGAGATATTATAGATTTGCTTTTTCAATAGCAAATCAATGAATAAGTGATATGATTTGGTCTGATAAGGATTGTAGCGAAGATAATTAGGCTTGAATTTCTCATGTCGTTAATTAAAAACTCTATAAGAACAATGGACGCTCTGCATTTTGGGCACCCCTGTATGTAATTTTGAAAGCATCCTCTTGAAACTATTTTCCGATTTATAGATCTTTGGATCATACAATTTATGTTACATTGATTAAAGTTGTTGAATGCCTCGTGGAGGGCCCCTGCATGTGGATCAGGTCTTTGATTCATTGAAAATAGACTTTCTTTTATTTCTTAGATTCAATTTGTGTATGCTCTGTTTTTATATTTTAGGATGCAGTTCAATGGGGTTCGCGATTAAATTGATCTCTGCATCAATAATTTCATTTTCTTTATACCTAGCATAACTCAGTCATTTCGTTTGCTTTATACCTAGCATAAATCAATCATTTCATTTGCTTTATACCTAGCATAACTCAATCATTTCGTTTGCTTTCTACCTAGTATAACTCAGTCATTTTGTTTCATAGTTTAGTTATTTCATAGCTTATCAATCTCGTTCTTGTTTTAATAATTAAGATTGACAGTCTTTTCTTAGCATCTGAATTCAAGCATCTTTTATTTTCCAATTTGATAAAATAAAATCTCCCTCACATGCTTTCATAGTTAGCCTAGTCTAGCTGCAACATAAAAATCCAAACATAATAAAAAATAGTTTAAAAGAGTAGAGTTAGTATCACTATTCAATCATCCCACAAAGTTCAATTCAATTGGGATTAATTTTAGAATAACCAATTAACAAATCTCAAAGAGAACACTCTAATATAGATAGTAACATCATCTCCATACTGATTCTAGATTTAGACATTAACCATAGCATAAACACCTTAACGACATAAATGCTATAGGATAAAATACACAGTGTATGGAGAATGGAGATACCATCAAGGGTCTTCTCGGGACCCTTGGCAAATTGTAAGATTATCTATAGCCATCACAAAGTTACATGCATGCCCATAAACGTTAACTAACTATCAAAGAAAAATAGATGGATTACCTCAAGCCTCCATGTAGATTTGCTGGAGAGCAAAAATGCAGCTAGGTGGAAGTCCCCTGAGCGGACTCCTAATCAAGTCCTGCACATAGAAGAGACAAGCATAATCACAACATACAACCTTGATAACTAATACATGAATACATAAAAGACATCTAGTTACACATAACTAAGCTACTCATGCTAAAAGGTATTGGACAAACAAGTAAATGAATGATAGTACCAACACCACAGAGTAGACATTACAATTGTAGTTCTATATTAATGTTGGAAGAGTGATTACAACCATCTGTTGCATCAACCTTCCCTTACCCCTCCAGTTTCTCTCTCTCTCTCCCTTCTTACCAACTTCTTATGCTTATATTTGAGACTATGCTCAACAATCAGGTAAGCTATCCTTTCAAATGGTCTGACCTCTATCACCATAGCCCTAACTTTGCTTATGTAGAAATCGAGTTAGTGTTACCAAGTTCCTCCATGATTTCCTTAAGGTAAAAGCAAAGAAGTTGCCATGCTTTTCAACTCTTTCCCATTTTCCTCCATTAGGATTAGAAATCCCACAAATAGGTCGAACTTGAGATGTTTCCTTGCTTTTCTTGAGTAGATTTAGGAGAAAATATCTAGATATTTGTGAGTCAATTCACTCCTTTGACCTTTAGAACTTCATTAGGATCCACTAACGTTTTTCCTGAACTAACAACTAGAGTTAGTAGGGTCACTAATGCTCCCTTAGGCTTACAGAGAAGCTTTATAAAGCAGGTTGTCATTGTATAGCCAGTGTTAGTGTGGAAACAAGGCATGTGATCTTGGTCTTTGCTTCAGCAATCATGTATTTCCCCTCTAAGTTGATGAGGGGGTCATTTTGTTGTATAACAGATGCCCCCTAAAGTGTGAGATCAGAGGCTGCAACGATGGCCGAAATACTTTACTTAACTGTAATTTTCCTTCTTCGACAAAAAGAGAGAGAGGATCGGAGCTTCGGGTGGTACAAGAAACCTGATACAA